>VWZD01009309.1:167764-179683 GCA_013396695.1 Sakesphorus luctuosus | reverse complement strand
CGCAGGAGCCGGCAGCAGCAGCAGCCGCCGCGATGACAGCTGACAAGGAGAAGAAAAGGTGAGGGGCCGTGGGCGAGGCGCCGGGCTGCTCGAGCCGCTGCGTTCTCCTCCTCCTCTGGCTGCCCCCCTTCGGCCGCAGGACTCCCCACGGGCAGGGGCCGAGGGCTTCGCCACCCCCCGCCGCGGCTCCGCTGCAGGGGCTCGACCCAGAGCCCTCTCGAGGACCAGCTGCGGCGGGAGTTGGTTCGTTAGCCCAGCCCGGGCGGGCAGAGGGATAGCGGAGCAGCCTGCGCTCCGTCCGGCCCCGCCGCGCTCCGGAGTCCCGGCCCGGGGCCGCACCGCGGGCGGCGCGTCCCGATCGTCCCAGCTCGGCTGTGTCCGGCGGAGACTGCGGGCGGCGGGCAGGTGCACTGTCAGGCAGGGCCAGCATGTCGGTGCGGGGTGACTGTAGTGTACGCCACGGCTTGGTAGCAGCAGGGACTGAATTATTAGGAAGCTGCTTTTACAGTTGAGTACGGGTGTTTTGAAGGTAGCAGCACCCTTAGCAAAACGTGTTTCATAATTGAAGTCGTGTGGATGTAGTTGACAGGCTATGTAAACACTTCCCAGTTGTGCACAGCTACTACTTTTCGACACCTCCTCGCTACAGCCCGAGACGCGGGGCGCGGGGAACTCGCAGCTGACGCGGTTCGTGGAGCTCCTCCGCTGTCAGTGGGTTTGCCCGTAGGGCCGAGGGCTCCAGGAGTGCCCAGCGCCTGTCTGTCGCTGCCCTTCGAGAGGGATGTAAAGCTAGGCATTCCCACACTGCCGTAATGTCGTTTCCAAAGGGAATCAAAATAACGTATTAGGGGGTTTATAGTTGCATTAAAGAGTGCGTTTTCCTGTTGATTCTTCAGAATAAACGTAAAAGTAAAACTCAGCAGTCCATAACACAGAAGTTATACGTGGAGATTAAGAGAAGAAGTATCTACTTGTTGCTCCAAAGCTATAAACAATTCCTGTGGATGGGCGAGGGCACTGACATGGGGAAAGCTAAGCAAGTGAATAAGGGTCCATGAAGTCTCATAACAGGATACTTATTCTGTCTGTTTTATACAGCAGGCAGCCACAAGGATGAGTTTATTATCGGCGCAGATTGCTGTTCCTGGCCATAGATTCTGTTCATAAACTATGTGATTTGCAGACTAAGAATTTTATGTTGTTATTCGTCATGTGTGTACTATCCAGTTGGTGAAGCAGTGAACTTTATACCCATTTTTTTTTCTTTCTATAATATCTCCTTTTTTATTGACTCACCCTATGACGATGTAACAGGGGAGGTATTCTAGTATAGATCAAACATTATCCATATAGTTCTGTTTTCCTCAGTTTATCAAACAGTAACCTGTTAAGGTTAAACACTTGCCTTAGGTGTATTTTAGCTAGGTATCAATCTTCTGTGCAGGGTATAAAAGATACATACATTTTGTGCCTTTTTATGTTGAAAAAGAGAGTAAAAATCTCTAGTACAATACAATGTAGTTATAAAAATGTGTTATAGTTTATAAGGAATGATAAGAATGAAGTAGTGTACGTATTGGAAATACACTGCATTCATTGTATCACCTCTTTTTAATAGGGCACTCTTAATCTCTTCAGTTTTAACCTCTCATTTTCAAGCACAGTGAGGGATTTAGAGCTGTCTAATCTTGTAGGACAGTACACTGAAGTGCTTTGTAGAAATATTTTAAAGATACAACATAAACTTCATGGGACTGAAGTCTGAACCCTAATCCTGACTGAGTTTGAAGATTGTGACATTCAGTGACAATTTTTCTGTTTCTATCAGAAGTAGGCTAATTGTTATCTGGCTCGTGGGATTGTTGCGTAAAGTAATGTTTGTGGAAGAACTGGGAGAGCGTCATATGAGGGATTTTAGATCACTTGCTTGTGCCTCCCTGTCAGTGAGTGTGTGGATGTCCCTGCTGCGGACGTACCCTCTCTAGCCTTTTGAAGCAAGATGTTTTTCTTCCTTCATTTTCCAGTACTATTATGAATTGGATTTATTGCCTTGAGTTCAACAGTTATTGTATTATTTGGTTGATCTCTATGCAGATATGAAGCTAGGAACTCTTAACCTGACTTGCTAATGGCATTTATAAATCCGTTCCACAGAGAAAAGGTGTTAGGGGTAGTCTGGTGTACCAGATTTCCAGGTAGCTCTGGAACATATGTTTAAAGGAGCATTTCTCTGTACTGTTAAATAAATGCTTTATGTGAGATAATATTTGATTCTCTTAATGGTCCATTTAAGTTGAGAACTTGAGAATGTTCTTCATTTGAAGCTCTGTTTGTCAGTAGAAAAGAGCAGTCCTTTTATTCGGAACAAAGGTTAGAGCACTTCCAAGAAGCTGGTTTCTCACATTTACAGTTAATCCAAGATAGAGAGCTGAGATTAATATGATTATTCTTTTAACTTCTTAAAAAAAAAATCATTATCTACACAGTAATAAATACTTGCTTAGAATACCAGTAATGAGAAATTGAGAAAATGAGGAATAAAAGAGTGTAATATATTTTAGAAGGATCTGTGACCCCTGTGCAGCACAGTGACAATTAGTAGATAGGTCTCAATGTAATCAGAGCAGTCTGGTAGAATATCTTGGTGTGTTTTTTAATTATTTAGTCGTCCCATTTTTTTACTTGTTTGCAGTATATAGTTATTTTGTTAGGAATGGGTGGTACGTTGAGTGTTCTGGGTGGATGGCAGTGTATGATTGAGCAGTTTGAAACCAGGCTCAGGACAAGTCAAGTACCACTGAGTAGGATGCGTCATTTGGCTTCACCTTTTTAGTTGTGTTGTTTCTTGGGGCTTTCATTGCTTTTTCTCCAGTTATATGAAAAATAACCAATCTTGCAGCTCAGGATGTTTCTGTGCTAGTGGTCCCCATTTAATTATACAGTACTTTTTTGTGACCTTAACTGTGTAATGTTATATATATCTGTTTAAGGTCTTCTCCTCCAGAGAGTAAAGAAACAGGATTGCTCCAGTTATTGTCTATGTAATTGACTGCTTTCAATTGCCCTTTCTCTTTGGACTCTATTTGGTGTTGAGCCCCTCTAATGAGACACTTTGTGCCTCAATTTTAACCGACCTTTTCCTTCAGGAGAGTAGTTCTGCCAAGCTGAGGTCACTCTTGGCCGTTCCTTCTAAGGATGAGGAAACCATCCTGATGGCACAGCTCTCCAGAGCTCAGGTAGTTTGCTCTTAATGGATGTAATTCAGATGGCAGGAAATGGGAACATTTGGATGTTCCAGGGTTTTAAACTGCATATTTCAGGACATGTACAATCTCAGTTTTGTTCTACCCAGTATGTTTTCTGTTTTAACTTATGTCCCTGTTGCCAGGTAGGCTACCTATTGCCTGTTATTCTGTAATGATGGAATAGGTGACCTTGTCCATTCTCTTGCCAATGTAGGTTCTTCCTTATACTCTTGTAAACCTCACTTTATGTATTTCAGCTGATAATGATGTAGCTTTGAGCACTTTCCTTTGCAGATTATTTCACAGATCACTCTCCTTCATAAAAAAATTGTTCAAGTTTTGTTATTGCTCAACATCTCCCCATACATAGCCCACATACTTAATTTACTTCTGTTTGCTTCTATGTTAAGATCTGTCCCTGCAGTTTCTCTTATTTGGAGTTATCAAAAGGAAATGTAATCTCCTGAATTCCTGGTGAGCAGTCTGTTGAAATTGGCTTTTTTGCATGTGCTTACAGCATGTTAACATTAAGCAACTTGATATTAAGGTTTCAGCACCACAAATGCAAGCACTTCATAGCTCACAGGTCATCTTGAACGTCCCTGGCCATGCATACTCATCGTACTTTGGACTTGCCCCTTCTGCATTCTACATTTGCTGCCATTTCTGTAGTCGTGGAGAGGGTTTTTCTACCAGAGGGTGGCCCAAGGGTACATGAATGAGGAAGACAGGCTGCATGGCTGCCCTCATGTCTCCCTTTGCCTGCAATGGCATGTAGCAGAGTTTGGGCTGAGCTCTGGCTTGGAGACATGGTCTGCTTTTGAACACTTGACTTCTACCCAACTCCTGTGGCTTCATCTCTGTAGAGTCAGAGCATTTGAGCTTAATATTAGAGCTTAATGAAGGCTGAATGGCTTTTGCTGTGGAGATGGTGGGCAATGTGGGCGCCTCCCGGTGTATACCATCCTCCCAAAGTTACCTGGGCTTCTGAGGATTTGTGCTTCACAGGGCTGCTCCAGGGGCTTGCTCTGCTTCTGTTTAGCACTTAGCCCTACAGCAAGTTAAGTCTTATCACCCCTTTGAGCACAGCACTTTCTGGGTCATGTTCCTTTCTCTTCATCTTCTGATGTCAATCATCTTCTGTCATGTTTATCTTGTGTGGGTCTTTGGGAATGTCTTGCATATTCAAAGTAGTCTGCTAATAGAAGTTTTTGGTTGTGCTGCAAATTCAGGAGACCCATCTCTGAGTATTGCAAATGGATCACTCTGCCTTTCTATAATATTTTTTACTATGATAGTTTCATAAACATTAAGTATTTTTGTTTTCAGGTTCCAAGCAGGGAGCTGCTGTTAGATGTGGTGGGGGCAGAAATCTTCAAGCTTTGAACTTCTTGCTATAATTTTCAAGTGGTATCTTTTGAAAACTGAGAAATCAGATAAACATTACAGTAAGGAAATGAGCAATACAAAGGCAGGTTGTATTTAAAAATAATTTAGATGCATAGAATGGATTTATTCCTCTAAAGCTATTGTGAAATGCTGTTGTGTTAATTAGTCCAATATTCGTATTCAGTGGCATATATGTCTTATTAGTTATAAATGCTTTTACTCCTAGTAGCTGTCAACAAGGTTGACAGAACCCTTCTCTTAAATTAAGAGAAAGTGCAAGTATGGATAGTATGCAGCTGGCAGGTTTTTTTCTCATTTATCATTCTTGTACTCTATTTGCTTAAAAGGCAATATAATAAAGTAGTTGTCTGCTGAGGATAAAATGTTGACTACTTATTTAAGAAAAAATAACTTCTTTCTTAAATTTACAAAGCTACTTTTCATGGAGACTCCTTTTGAAGTATGTAAAATGGGAAACTATTTTACTGTGCATTTGGAAAGTAGCTTAATGAAGTACAGTAGGCCAATTGGCTGATAAATAACTGGTGTTCCAAAGTAACTCATTTAATTATGCTCTTTACTTCTTAAGCTCTAATCTAATTATGATTTTAATTCTTTCCTCTGTTACTGTATTTAAGTCTAGAAAATTTAGCTGAAACAAAATCTGCCATAATAAATTCTGATTAAATGGGCATATTTAGGCCTGAAAACAGTTAGACTTTTAATTTAATTTACTTGACTGTTACTACAAAGAGTTTGGAGTTGAAAAGCATCTCTATTATGCTTCTCAGTCCATCACAGTACATGACACAGCAAATATTCAATATTCTGTTCTATAGAAACTCATCAAATGTGTTGCCAGACCAGAAGTAAAGTTGCTTTAGTTGAATTTTTGTGTCTGATCTTCAGTCAAAGATGTGCCCTGTTCTTGACCCTTCCCCTGTGCTGATATGTGGAATCAGCAGTTTTCTTTGATTTTGGGGAATGTTTAGGGTGTTGTCTTCAAGGAGATTGTCTGAAAAATTCAGAATCTTTACACATACTTTATGTTAGCCTGTGGGTATACGATTAATACCGAGTTCTTACAGCTTTATGAACAAGTTCTGTGCATCTGTGCAGGAGAAAAAACCACTTTCTTATTTTGTTTCTGCTCTCAACTGGGACAAAACCAGGATAATACAGTTTCTTAGTGGTTTTCATTACTAATGGAAATATGTTGAACCATCCCCCACATTACAAATGCTTCTTCATTCTGTTGTGTATGTATTTAGACAGTGATTTGCTTTCAGGCAAACATTAAGTAGCATATGTTTTAATCTCAAGTCTATAGAACCAAACTGACTGTTTTCCAAAGAGATTTCAACATCTTATTGGTGTTTCCAACAACAAACATGTCTCGAACTGCATCTTGCCTGTGCCTGGCTATTCCTCCAATCTCTACTTCTTGAGGCATGTCCCTAAATCCCAGCTGTGACCTGCATGAATGAACCTCCAGGCCAGAATTTGGGCAGACTGTAAAGCAGGATTGTGATGGAGAGAACAACCAAAGTGTGTCCATTTATGGAATATGGCTGGGATTTGTTTGCTTGATTGTTTTACTATCAGTAAGCTTAATAGCCATTGCCCCACCATGATCTTAAGATAACTCAAAGCAACGAATACATCTCCTCAGCTATTTTTGCCCGGATAGGTGTGGTGGGGATTAGGTCACCATTTTCTCTGTAAATGAGTGCTTATTTTGCAGTGTACCAAAGTAAAGGTGAGGTTAACAGAAGGATGATTCCACCACAAGTATTTGCTTCAGACCTTCAGATCTATAAAATGATGGATGTATTTATGAAATAGGTGTTGGGCAGACGATGCTATTCCTTATTCATTTGGGCTGGTGTCAGACCTACCTTTGGTTTCTTTGAATAAAAAAAATGCTTTCTGCTGGGCAGTGGTGTGGTTATTGGATCTTTCCTGCTGAGGGAGAGGATCAGTGTATCCTGCGAGGCTTCCTTTCTCACCTTTATGTCGCAGTGCCCACAATCACTTTTAAGTTTTGGATATCTTGTTGCTGTTGGCATGGGGGCTGTCCCTGGAAGCTGGAGCCATAGCTGTGGTGGTGATGGTGCGTGCCCAGCCTTAGGACTAGTGGGTTGTCCTACTATTTTTCTTTTTCCCTACGGAGAAGTCATCAGTGCAGAGTCCTACAGTGTGCTCTGTTGCCTGCCTCATTTTTTGTTTCCCCACCAAAAATTAATCATTCCCTGTTTCTTTCACCTCCTTCCCTGCATCCCCAGCAGAACAGAAGGCGGAAGCACTGCAACATCCCTTTATACTTGGATATGACATACTGTGTGCATTCAAATAGTTATACAAATAACAATACTTTTACCGTAACATTTTGGAGCTAGAGCAGTGTGAGCAGTCTCCTTATTTTCCAGGAAATTGTTATCTAAGGAAAAGCTAAAATTAGAAGTGATATGAGGAGGGTTGTATATGATAGGGTTTTTTCTTTGGTTTGATTTTTGATTTTTTTTTATTTTGCTTTTGTTTTTGGTTTGTTTTTTTTTTTAAACCTAATGGATGAATCATGTGGGTGTAACTTATGGCACTTGATAGCAAGCAGTCTGTCTGAAGGTATATGTGTAGTGAGATTACCAGGATCATTTAGAAACTACTTGGAACTACTGAAACGTGAACTTAATCTATTGTAAATAATTGTTACTCATTACCTAATATATCAAAATATATTTGGTTAGAGTTAGGCAAATGAAGGTATGATAAAAGGTGCAAGTTTTGAACAATGGGTTACTGAGCACTCAAAATGCTGCAGATGCAGTTGGTGGACAGAATATTTTCTGTAAAAACTAATATTTTCTTGGAAAATAATTTTCTTGAGCACAAGGGAAACGAGTTAGTGTTGTAGTTTTAGCTATACTGCTAAAACTAAGGAACTGAATTGAGAAATTGTCAAAACATTTGGAGAATGCTGAAAAATTTTAGACGGGTTCATTTTTATAAGCTTTGCTGTGTTGCACTGTGTTGCTAATTGAAAACCAGCTGTTTCAAATTTCATTTGAATGAGACTCAAGTATTATTGATCTCTTTTTAATTCAAAGCCTTTTTTTTCTTTCTCTCTTTTCCGGTGTTTGACTCAGTTGAGCTTTTTTTCGAGATTGTTTTATTGAAATCCACAAGACACAAACATGAATCTGCTTTGGTGGCTTGACTTCAGCCAAGCTCCTGTCTTCCTTTCAGGATAAATCTTTTCTCTGCAAAACAAAAATATTAGGTGTTCCTTTTACTCTAGTCATGATGGCCTCATCACTTGTGGCCTTAAACTCCAAAGAGTCAAAATCTTTCAAAAACTGCATTTGATTAGACAAGCTACCAGGTCTGATGAAAATACTTAGTTATCTTTGGATGGGTTAGGCAGGAAGCGTGACTTGGTGATGACAAAGGTCTTCTCTAGCTTTGATTACATGAACAGCTCTTTAGAGACATTAGTATGATTGAAAACATAGCAATAAAGGCCTTCCCTAACCCCTGGCCCACCTCACTGGCTCCTGATATGACAAACAAGAAAGTCAGAATATGGGAGAGATGAAAACAGCATGTTGCAGAATTTCTAAGTTGTTCTCGATAGACTGATAATTTCAGAGTCATGTTCTTGAAAACCTGCCTACATATGGTGAGAGAGAGAAATGTTTGCCTTTCCCAGGAAAGCTACTGCTTGAAGTAACAGAGAGAATAATATCTTGAAATATAGTCATCCCAGGTGATATCCACCTTTGGTCTAGTACATGTGTTTTCTTTAGCTAGTCAGCTGCTGAATCCTTAAATATATATATGTATATATATATGATTTAATATACAGAAGGAGGTTGGCTGAATGGCTTCAGTTTAATAAGCCAATAGAATGGCCTAAATAGGTTGTATGAAATCTTAAAAATGTGCCCTATTGTTCTTAGCTTCCTAAAAGGGAAAGCTGGTGCTAATTTATAGTGTCAGACTATAAATTATGAACCTTTTTCTCATCTACATGGGAAAAATGATAGTTTTGGTGCAAGTCATCTAATGGCATTCAAAAGTTAGTGTATAGTATTTTGCCTTTAAGATACATTCATGTGCCCATAAGATAACTATTTGCTGAGGTAACAAGCTGGAGGAAGTATGAAGTGGGATGGTTATTAGGCAGTTTTTATAAAAGTGGTGAAAGTATGCTTTAAAGAACATTCCTTGTATTTTGTTTCACCATTAGCATATCTAAGGTATTTACTGCCATAAAAAGGTGCTTAAACTCTTGGTATCACAGTTGTAGTCATTTGCACTTGCCTTTGTATGATAAACTACAAAGCAACCCTATTCAGCCATTGTGTGTGGGACATTCTGGTGTCGGTCTTCAAGCCCTGTGCCTTCATTCACAATGGTATCACCCTCTCTGCCAGTAAATTCTTGGTCTTCCTGGATACTTATTGTCTCAATACTTCAAAGATCTTCGTGACATTTAAAAACCACACTGCTCTGTATATCTACATTTGTAAATTGAGAATGTTGCCAGGAACATGCCAAACTTTTAGCTGTCTGTGCAAGATGTGTTCAAAATTTGTTGCAAATACCAGAATATCCTTTGAGATGATACGTGTTGTTGTGCCTGATTAGATTTTTATATGACATTATGATGAAATAACATGGTCATTAACTGATGGCAGCAACTGTATCTTCAGACTTTCAGGTATTTATGGAGGGTATTGACTTAAAGTTGATAGGAAGTTTAGAATGAAGATTGTTTTTGGATAATCTCTGGAATGTCAGCATCATACATGGATGTGTGAGAAGAAATTCAGTATTAAGTGATGTTATCGTGCCATGACTCCTAAGGCAGTATTTCTCTGGAATACAAACCCAGTGACCAGTTACAGCTATACTCCACTTCAGGCCTTTTTTGAAGGTCTCGGTTGCCTCCGGAGTGTTTTATAAACCTGTGAGAGGAAGTTGTGAAAATGTTTGTGGTATTTTTCCCGTAGAGCTTCTGGCAGATGATTCTTCTGGGAAAGCTGCCGTTTGTCTAATTTACTGAAGGGGGAGAGCCTTTGGGAAGGGGTGGGCATTTTGGAATACCCTGTGCATCTTGCCTTCATCTGAAGGGAAGAGCTGTCCTTGAAGGAGCAGCAGCGCTTTTCTTACTGCTGGCCTTTATCTGTTTCTGGGTTTTCCCATTCCTCCTCAGTTTCAAAGGAAATCCATGACAAATGTGACTCTTGGTTTACTTCTTCCAGTTATGCCCCTATTGACCTGAGAGACCCATTTCCCGTTTTCCATTGAGCTGACTCATGTATGTTGGAGAATGCAGAGAGTTGGAATTTACCAGTTCTTGCACTTGAGATGGATCAACTTTGCTTACAGAGCAGGAAACCAATACCCCATCTAAGCAAGACAGATGATGATGCTTGGTCTTAACAAAATAGTATTACTTACACTTTTTAGGAAAGGTAGACATTTGGGGTTGTTGACCCCCTTTATTGCTTAATGCAGCACTTTTATGTGAGTGATTAGGAGGAAGATTTCTGGTTTAACCGAGGAAACACAGCTTGGTTCAGCTGCGGGTGGGCTGTTCTTGTGCTGCAGCTATAAGATTATCAGTGTTAATAAATCTAGTTCTTGGGTTTTTCCTTGTAAATAATTTGAAGGATGTGTTTATTGCTGTTACTAATCAGAGGGACATTTTTATGGTCACATCCTTTCTGTGCTCAAGTTCTTTTAACGCTTCTACTGGCTTTTACGTAACAACAAAGCTGTATTTATGTTCCCAATGATTCACAAAAGGGGACTATCCCGTTCACTTAGGCATGTGCTGGCTTGAAGATGAAATAGAAGCAAGTGCAGATATCTTGAGGGAAACTTAATGCTGGTGTTTCGAAATAGCCATTATTTTCCATTTAAGAAAAACCAACCCCCCAACCCTACTTTTGTTTGTCAACTGCATGACTGGCCTGAACAAAGCTTCTTTGCCATGAGGACCTGGGCCAAAATGCAGTGAAGCTGAATAAAATTGTGTTTTGGATTCTGTCTCTTGAGCTTGTTCGCCACTCTCAGTAGAGCTGGCTGTGAAAGCTGCGTCTGGTTGCTGACCTGGCTGCTGAACAGCAGCTTCAGCAAGTGAGTCTGGCCTCTGCAGCTGCTTCTCCCATCTCCTTTCCCCTCCACACACTCTTTGAAAGCCCTCCTTGCACGGCCCAGCTCTTTGTCCTTCTGCATGCTCAGGGCATTGGGTTGTAGCCTGAACAGTGTGACTGATCACTGTAGTTATCCTCAGTCCCCAGTCTGGAAAACTGGGATGGCAGTATATCCTTCCTTCCACCCTTTGTGTCTCTAATTTATTTAAAGTAGACTGTAAACTTTTTAAAGTAGGGACTTTCTATTTCCATGCCTAATGCAATGCTGTAGATATGTTGGCAAGAAGCTTGCGTGATAAACCTAACTTGAAAATACTTTAACAGGGGGTTGTCAGATGGAAGGAGTTTGGTTATCTCTCACTCTTATATTGCCTGGTTAATTGCTTTCTTTACTGCACCACTCCATATTATTCCTCAATATGTAGGTTACACCCACGTCCTGATGGGTGACCTACGCCTTCGTTTGCTTCACCTTTGAATTTGTCCCTCCTGCCATATAAGATCCATGTGCAGTTTAGACGCCTCAAGCATTAGAGGAGATGGGATGGTGTTGGCAGTGGCAGGATTGCAACACCCTGAAAGCATCTAGGAGATGATAAAACCTCTCATTCTTTCAGATTTCCTCACAGAGCAGGCAAGTGAGCAATCCACAGGGCAGTAAGAATGAAAAGGAGGGTTTGACCGTCACACAAAGACCTGTCTTTTCTGCAGATGGGGAGTTCAGCAGGGTTTCAGCCAGCAATCATTTGCTCTCAATTTCTTTGAACTGAGCACTGTGAGAAAGTAAAGCGCCGCTTTACTGATAGACAGTGTTCATGTGACATAGATTTAGAGGTCAGCATACACAACCTACTTCACACAGACTGCATAGACTGAAGCCTGTGAACCTTCATTCAGTTAAGGCTTCTCCTGCATATGGGTGGCCGAGTTGGCCCGAAGATGGAGCAGGCTCATTCTTCAGTGTAAAGAAGAAACATTGTGAAAAGCCTAACATTTTATACAGACCTTTAGTGGCAGCTTTACATACTGTATGTGCAGGCCCTGGAGAAGATAATGCAAGAAGCCATGTTAGAATCATCATAGAATAGAATCATAGAATCGTTTGGGTTGGAAAAGACCTC
>VWZD01009309.1:0-167724 GCA_013396695.1 Sakesphorus luctuosus | reverse complement strand
CCCATAGGACTTGTGCTCCAGTCCCTTCACCAGCCTTGTTGCTCTTCTCTGGACCCGCTCCAGCACCTCAGTATCCTAATATGTTATTTGTTTAGCAATGCTTCTTTCCCTTTTTCTGCCAAATCTTAGGACATCTTCTGCCCCCCCAAACCTAAATGTCACCATAAACATGGTGTAACTAAATTCCAGCTTCTCTAAGGGCAAGTATGAAGCAATGAGCCACAGTAACCAGCACTATTGCTTTCTGACACTTTTTAAAAATTAATTTTGAAGGAGACAGATGACAGCAAATGGTCCTCAGTCAAAAAGCAGTGACTTTTCAGTGCTCTTTCATCCTGGGAAATAAAATAAACAGGTAGCAAAGTCTGCACTGCAGGTCACAGTAAGAATTTCAGGTGCAGTGATGGCTAATGTGGAGCAGAGGTCCACCTAAAGGTGGAGGTGAAAGAGGAAGATTGACTGCCACCTGACCTGTTAAAACCTTTAAGAAGAAGTTGTGCCAACGTGAAGTCATTATAGGGCATTCCTTTGGAGGGAGTCATGTGATGAATGCAGTGCAAACATAAAATGATTTCATGTTGTATTACGTTTTGAGTAGGCTACAGCTGTGGAATGAGTCTGCCGAGTCATTTGTATGTTGAGCTGTGTGTGCTTCTCTTGGGTGGGTTTCTTAGTTTTTGTTTGTACCTTACTTAACAGATGGAGTGCTCTCACTTTTGTACCAAAAAAAAAAATCCAGCTCCACAATGTCTAAACTTTTATCAAAATGGGGTTCAGTTTCTGCCTGAGAACTCTGGGTTACTGCTTTGTTAAAAATATCTTTGAGGAAAATATGATGTCGATTGTGTGTAGTGTGAACCTTTACCCCTCTTAAAAGGGAGTTTCATACTCATTTCACTTGTGTTCTACTTCTCTTAGCTTGTGGATTAAGCAAATGAAATGGTCAAACACTTAGTAAGGTATGAGGAAAGCAGAAGAAGCATCTGTTCTTATACTGTTAGTTGTATAGGAAGTCAGTTCTGATTTACAGTTGTAAGAAGGAAATATTTGGTGGACAAATCTATTTCAGTGCACTCTGTTGTGAAGGTACTTAGTTTGCTTACATACCAGGAGATGTCTTAGGACATAGAGTGAAGCTGTAGAACATGAAATCACTGTACTGAAGGAAAATAAAAGAAGGCCTCAACCTAGAGATATACTTGCTCTTGACAGTCAAAACATCCCCCCTCCATCATGGAGGAAGTAAATGCTTTATTGCTTGTAGTGGTAGGTATATTATAGTTTGTTGTAGCTGCATATGAATTGCATAGAGGAGGTTTGGAGGAGGATTTTGGCTCAGTGAACTACTTGAAAATGCAATCATCAAAAGAAATTTTAATGGATGATGAGACAGTGATTACAAGATTTATCCTCTTCTACCTTGTTTTCTTAATGAATCAAGATTTACATGTTTACAGTGTATCTCTGTCTCCATTTCTGATAGAGCTGTAAAGATCTCAAGGATATTAAATAGCTGGGAATCGGTGTTGTAATGGGTTCAGGGAAAAACTGCAACACAAGCGTGTTCCCCTGTAGAGATTAGAGACTTCTATGGCTGAAGAAGTCCTGGTGCCAGCCAGCTGTAGGCTTACAGCTTACTGTGCCACAGGTACCAGGATCCACCAGGAGTCTGCAGAATCTGGAGCAATGTTTTTCTGCTAGTGCTCTTGTTGGCAAAACAGCTTGTTGGTTTTGTCGCATGATTCACTAGTTAGTGGTGTTTTAAAAGCTTACTGTGTGATATTTGCCTTGCTATGTGGTAGAAATAGATGCAGATAAAATGCTGTTCCTTATCCTGGGCATTTCTGAGTATTTCAATGTGCTTAGACCTGACTGGTTTTGGATGAAGAAAGTGCTGTGCAACTATGATTAGTACTAACACTCAGTACTGTGGAGTGGTTTAGACTGGCCACATTAAAACTACCACTGTATACCTGACTCAGGCCTTGAGAAGTGCATCTGAACTTCTTTCTGCTGGACAAGAATTGCTGACTTCAACTGGAGAAACAACAGCACTTCTCAACAGCTATAACTCTGGATCCGGCTGTAGAAAGATCTGTTTTGGTTGGAGAGGTCCAACTGTGTGTGCCTTGGTGTTGATTGTTAGGGTCATGATTAATTTTAGGCATTGTTATACTGGCAGTAACAATGAAGGCATTGTCACCACTAACATTTTCACTTTCCTGTGTTGTTGCTGTACTTGTTTAATTATTTTTGCAAAAGCAGTAGGTTGTGGGAACCTTTTCATGTGCAAACCGTGTTGAAGATGGGAATCTCGTGTTAAGAGTTGCACATGTTTGCTGTTCCCATAAGCAGTGATAATGATGAAAACTTTTAAAATTTGTTCATTGGTGTAGAAGTTGGTATCTACTTGATGATCTCTCATACTTCTCAGAATCACTTCCCCCAGTCAAGGCAGTACTACTGCTTGGGTTTTGTCTGTGTTACATATTTGCTGGAAGGAGAGGCCTATTGTGTGTTTTTTGAGGGTGATAACAAACATAAAATAGATTCTCTTGAGAATGCTTTGTCTACTCTTATCACAATTGATAATTGTTTTGTGTTGTGTAAGACTTTGCATGCTGTGCTTCTTATTTGGCAGTGCATGTGTGTGAACCTTAAAATGGATTTCCACCTCCAGCATCTTATCATTGATGTTTTAAAGGTGAATCCTGGAACAAAGCATAAAACTTCTCTGAACTAATTTACTGCTAGATGATGAATGTTTACCAGATTAAGGCAAATTTTTTTTCAGTCACTTTGGAAACTAAGTTTACTGTGTTTTAATGAATGTGTTCTCCAAGTAGGACCTAGTTGAGGTAGTTTTCAAAAATGAAACACCCCGCTGCCCCCCCTCCCCTTGCCCTGCCCCCCAAAACAATTACTTTTGACATAGAAGCAAAAAAAGAAAAGTTGTGTAATTGTGTGCAAGGTGGGTGTCATCTTTTTATGCCAAGTGCATTTTCTGAGGTCATTCCAAAATGCCAAGTGAAAAGGAATCCATAAGCCTCATATCCTATTAGCAGAGAGCCTTGAGGTAGAGATGGGCAAGATGCATGGAAAAAATGAGGCTTCTGCCAAACGTTTTCTTTGTAGGTCACTTATTGTAGTTAAAATTACAGGGAGTGTAAGAACAAGTGGCCTATTAGCAAAGCCATGAAAACAAACCATTTGCCACTTCTAACAAATGTTGGCCCAAAATATGCCTCAAATTTTAAAAATAAGTGAAAACTTGGCCAAAAGTAAGACCCGGGTTTATCTGCATTTCATCAGGTACATGGCGTCCTGGAACATGGCCCACTGGCAAAAGCATGGGGAGTGTTATCCTTTGCAGCACTGGGAATGTTCTCTGCTGAGTTTGGCGCCAATGACCGAGCTTTGCTTGTTAGCCGGAGTTCACACAGACTCCTTGCCAGGCCTGCCCAGAATGCTGTCTCCTCTGACTTCCTGTGGTCTTGCATAATATTTCCTTGCTTCTTGTATAACTGCAGCTCCTTCTGGTCACTGCCCAGTTTACACGGTCGACTTTTAAAAAGGCCAGTCCTGCAAACGTGCAGCTGAGCCATGTCAGTGGCAGGAGGTGTTCCAGTGGTGACGCCAATGGAAGCGCCCTGCCATGGGGAAGCCGCCGGCAGCGGGGGCGTATGTCAGTGCCGACATGGCTGAAGGCAATAAAGTTGGCTGCTGCAGCCTTGTGATGAGATAAGCGTGAGGCAGGACTTCAGATTGACTGCACCTTTGAAGTACGTGCCGCTATTGCTCTGATTTCTGTAACAAATATAGGCACTAATTAAGGGTGGGGCAAGCAGCACCGCACGTGGTGTATCAATGAAAGCCCGTTTTTCAGAACACTGCGGAATTCTTGTTGTTGCTAATAGTGACTCAGATAAAAGTCCTTACGTTTGCTTGAAAACGTGCTCCAGGTATCCAGAGTATTAAAGACAATGATAGGAATTTCAGGAAGGAGTTTCAAAAAGTATTTTCATTCTGCTGATTTTTAATACTTCCACACAAGTTGTTTCTACAATTGTCTGTAGTTAAAATATGCATTAATTTTGCTTTACTGTTGAAGCAAATGTATTTATTAATGTTTGCCATTAACTAGCATGGATTATTAGTATATGTGTTTTGAAAGTGAATTTCATAGCTGTTTGTGCTGTGTCACTGTATTTGTGCTGATCATTTTCCAAATATTTGTGTTTGCACATGTATTTATACGTAGAACACTGAGTGTCAATACAGAGCTTTGTCAGTAACTAATTTTCAGAAAGAAGCTTATCTAACATGACACTTTCTAGAACCCCCTTTCAAATGTAGTTTTTGAACTGTTACTCATGTTCTTTGGCAACCCTCTTCCTGGCATGGCTTTGAAAAGCTGAAAAGTAGAGATTACAAAATAGTCACTTTAGTATGTTTGTAAACTTACTCAATAGAGTGTACTGATTTGTGTGTTGTAGTTCTTAGGTCATGTGTGATCTTCCAATTAAATACTGGCTACTGTGAAGAAACAGAAGAATCATTTTAAGGGAAAGAATTAGAATTGATTTAGTCATCACAATTATGTGAGATTCTGTTTAAATTGTTGCCTTGCCATCATCTTTTCCATGAATCCGGGTTATCCAGTTGTCATAGTAACTTTGACATAGAAAAATTCATGCGCCTACACATGAATTCTTGCAACACTGTCTCTTAATCTGATTAATTTAATGGAAAATAAACTTCTACTAGTTAAAGTGTGTTACGAGGCAGCTTTCCTGGTCACTTAAAAGTGGTTTCTTACCTTGTATTCTTAGGATCAACATTTTAATGGCTATAGTTAGCTAATATAATGCTTGGAGAATTGTCAGAGTAATGGAGTGATGATATTACTGACATCGAACAGACCATTTTATAGTGTTGGGAATACCAACACTTCTGGGGGGCATGTATTTTTTATATATATATATGTATATGTGTCTATATATATGCATATATATACACACACACATATATGTGTGTGTGTGTATATATATATATATATGTGTGTGTGTACAGACACACACACACTGCATTTTTGGCAGATGGATGCAAAGCCAGAGATCCCAGTAGGGCTTGACCCTACAACTCCACCAGCATGGTTACCAAATAAATCAGGTGGAGAAAAGCAGCTTTATGTGCCAGTAACAAGCTTGCTCCTCACTGATGGGTTTGGAGTCCTGGATAAGCCATACAAATATCAATTGCATGATAGAAGTAGACTGGTGCTGGATTGGCCCTAAGATGAGATAAGAAGCATAAGGATTGTAAAAGGTGGTGGGCTAAGCATTGCTTAGCCAGCTAGAGAACACAATTCACTGTCAATAAAGAAGGATCTTTGCTCTAAATAAAAGCAGTTAGAAAGAAATAGTAGAATCTGACAGTCTTTTTTTTTTTTTTTTAAAAAAAGGTATTTTTCTCTCCTGTGTAAATTGTTTTAAATTACTTCAGAAAAATTGTTTTGGCTTATAAAGTCAGAGCTAGAAATTTACACAGCGTATAGAATAACAAGGTTTAAAAACCCTTGCTCAAAGTAGATGGGTTGAGCCTTAGTACTTGTATCAGCAGTGTTAGAAAGGCACACTGTTCTCTGTGAATCCAGATGGAGCCAAGTGTCAGAGAGACACAGTCACATGGGCATGTTCACTTTTCTTTTTCCTTTGATGATTTAGAAATGTGCAAATAGGCACTGCAGAAGATTTAAGGGTTTAATACTCAGCTGTACAGACAAACACAGAACCACTGCATTCAGTGGAACTTTTGTCCCAATAAACAGCTCAGGATTATGCACTTGTATACATTCTAAATATGGATTTCAGTCAAGTAAACAAGCATGTAGCCGTACACAGTAATCTACTTTCAAAACTGGGGAACACCCTGTGTCCCTTGCGTGGCTGAGGACATGGCCCCGTCTGGAGCTGCGTGAGAGCGTGTTAAGGACACTCATCAGCCATCCACATGTGTCCTGCTGCAGGAGGGGCAAGACAGGTATCTCTGAGGGTACAGCAGCCTCCGTCACTCGGCCTTTGGTGCCGTGACATACTGCTGTCCTTTGAGGGGTATGTTAGGGCAGATAGACACTTTGGAAGTGCCTGTGCTCACAGATAAACGCAGAGAGGGAGCAGCTCCACTAACTGGGTATTTGCAGCCCACACGCCTGCCCTCTCCTGAAGCTGAACAGAAAGAATTAACTTTGTATTCAAGGAGAAGACTGTGTAAAGACTAACTGGGAAAAATAGAAATGGGGCTATGCTTACAGTGCCAAAGCGCATTAGCGTGCTTTTCATTAACTCATGTATTCTGCAGCTGGCAAAGTGGGCAATATCTATAAACCTCTTTCATAAGTGGTGTGCAAAGGGAAATGAGAGACTTCTTGTGTAGGTATCACTGTTGAGAAAGAGTTGCTGATTTTTAATTTTTTTTTTTTTTTAATGAAGCTTGCCTGGCGGCTGTAGTCTGTCAGCAGGCAAAGCCAACCCTGTGACATTACACCACAACAGGCTGTGTCTCATGCAATACTGGGACTTGTATGCTGTCATTAGGGACCTGGGCACATGAGGGAATGCTGTAGGTGTGTAAGTACAATTTTATGGTGTACTATAAAATCCGGTCTCACTAAGTACTGAGGACATCAGGATTTTGGAACACCTTCTAGTACTGTCTGAAGTAGTAATTCATGCTTAGACTCTTAAAGGCTAGGTCTAATAACAACAATTAGTACATTTGTTTGTTTAAGTATGCTTAAAAAGCTTAAATGGATGTGGTTTGAAAAAAATGAAATGAAAGAACAGTAAAATTAACATTAAAACCCAGCATATGCTATGGTGAGGAAGTATAGTCTTAGCCATACTGCAAAAAATAGAGATCTGAAAAGCTCCCTGGTTGACAGATCTGTCAGAACAAGCAGAAGTGAATAGTAAATGTTAACTGTTGCTTATAGTTTATTGGTTTTTGTTTGAGTTTTTCAAAGCTTTAGGTTATGATGAGGAGGGGGGGTATGGAATAAAAATTATGAAAATGCACCTTTTTGAATTGTCAACACAAAAGTCCCAGAAAGAAGGATGATGTCTGAAGAGTGAAAACTGTTTCTCTAAATAGTAAAAAATAAAATTAAAAAAAAGGTTTCCTTTCTTTAATAAATAAGTACAGAAATATTTTTGAAACAAGGGCAGAGAAAAGCTTAATGCAAGGGCAGCTTTAACAGAGGACAAGAGGTACACTTTTCTTTTGCTGGTGCTAGTGCCCCTGCAGGCTTGGTGAGATTGTCCTTTGGGTGGAGGTGGCTATGCAGCTCTGATGCTCCCTGGGGGCTGGGAAGGGACCAAGGGGCTCTGCCCTTGCTGTAAAGCCCTGTTCACCAGCATGACTTTCTCATGAGCAGACAGTAGGTTACTGGCCCAGTGGGAGGGCAGGCAGGACAGGACTATGACCTGTGAAGAAGGCTGATGAGTTTCACTTCTTGAGTGTCATGCTAGCTTACCACAGCGTGCAATTTCAAAGGGTTTTGCTGAGGCTTGGTGTGTGCTAGACTTCAATCGTCAAAAGCATCTGTAGCCACTAGAGGTTTGACTGAACAGACTCTCTTGGGATTGGTGCTCAAGGGAAGGTGAGAGGCATGGAGGCTGAGAGAACATCTTGGGGAAGCATTGCTCGCCTTTCTGTGCCCTGCTCTAAGTGTCCGCTGATTGAAACGGGCTGATGAGAAGATGCTGGGCTACATCTCTCACCTTGCCCACCAGGGTTATTCCTGTGTATTCCAATGTAGGCAAGGGTAGATCAAGAAGGTAGAAAGGTTTGACAAAGGGGCAAACCAGAGTTACTTTCACTCTATCCAAATCAACGGCAAACCCTCTTAATGTTAATATATGTACAAATCAACTTTTAGTGTAATGGTTAATAAATAAGGGCTCTTACGAAATAAGTGTTTTGATGCTTCTGCCTTGCTTGTTTTTCCTTTTTTTTTCCCCTAGGAAAACAAACATTTTCTACTAGCAACCATAATAATTCCGTACGAGTTATTCTGCCTTTTCTCCAAATAACTTGTGGTTTTTTCCACAGCAAAGCACATTTTTACATACCCCTAGCACAACTCTAGCCTTGGCCTAACTCTGGGGGATTACAAAGATAAGATACCAGCCATAGCTAGCATCATCTCCTGATAAACTGGAGCATCAGTAGGGTTGTAGAGTTACAGCCTTGAAGGCAGAGAAAATGCTGTGGAGGGCTCTTTGAAAGTCTTGTTTTATGGATTGAATAGGAATCATGAACAAACAGATTTTTACAGGGATTGATGTGGACACTGTTGTTAACTTTGCAGTAATTATTGAACTGCTTTCTTGTTGCTTGAAAATTGGTGCTTTCATTTGTTTATCACTGTTCAATCAATGGAGTGAAATGCTCGGTAACAAATTGCAGCATGGGGAAATACTAAGGTCATCTGTTTCAAGGGACATTTGAATACTGAAAACATAGGTAAAATGAAAGGTGAAGGTTAATGATTTAATAACAAGGTCACCAGGACCGTGCCTTATGTCTGGAAGGCAGTAATTTGCATTTGCTTCCTGTAGGATGACTTTACTGAGGAACTGAAGGCACTTAGCATATGCAGATCCTGAGACTCTTCTGTACATCTGTTATTATTTAAAAAGTATTAAGTCTGTGGTGGAAACTTGTGAGATGTTGTAGAAGAAGAAGTGAGGCACTGACAGACAGAAGGGTGCTGGCATAGGCAGGGAGTCATGAAGAGAGGAGACAGTTAGGAGTCCTCCAAAAAGCTTGGGGGGCACCAGTATGGTTAATGAAGGCAAATAGGCTCTGTTAGAAGAGGGATGTTTATGTGCTAGATAGAATTGTATATACAGCAAATCACCTTAAATATATTTTGTGGTTACCACTACTTGCATACAAAGCAAAGCCATAATTACAAAGCTGTTCTTGTTTTTGAAACATCATCGTGTGCCAAAGAAGTTGTAGATATTTGTAGGGCACAGAAATGTCAAAGGACACCTGAGTATGAAAAGGATAGGTTTATGGGTACCAACTGTATTCACACAAGCAGCTGAAGCTAAATTCTCATTTGCATTATGTTATGAAGACTTCAGCCTTCTTCAAGTATTTGATGTTGGCATTTGCAGAACCTGCATGCCCACAGCAGATGTTGTGGGTGGTGGGTGGCTGGAGACGGGACACCTGGTGGAGAAACAGGCTGGTGGCCTCAGGCTCTTTGATGCTTCCCTGGGCCTGGTCAGGCTGTGCAGTACGTGCAACAGCATCATTAATGTCCCTTTGTTCTTCCCCAGTGCTGTATGAACAGCTTGGGGCAGAAAAATGTCCTTACGCTGAGCTTGCTGCTGATGACAATGTCTTGTGAAACTCTCAGTTTTTGATCATGTTGGTAGCTTCTACTGGAACAATCACCATTATATTGGCTCTTTTGTTTTTTAAAGTGTGTCAAAAAGTTCAAGGAAAAGTTTTTCACTGGGATTTTTTTAACTGTATTTTATTTTATTGGATGATTGGAAACAGTTTACAAAAAGTGAGTTCTAACTGCGATCAGAATGGCAAGTTCCTGTACAGTGCAGCACATACATTCGTCAGCCTTCCCTTTCCCACTGATGTTCCTGATGCTGTTTGAAGCTAAATTATAGACATGAAATAGCATACAGGTCAGGTGCCTAGCACAAGAGCCAAAGGCTTCAGCTTTTGGCAGAGTGGCCAAGCTCACACCGACAGCATGTCCCCATGATTCCCCTGCGTCAACCACAGGGCATTGAACTTGCTCCTCCAGTCCAGCTTGCAGAGCTTACAATCTCAAATTACTCACATTGTTCACTGGACATCTGCTCAAAACAATAAAAAAGTGTGAGCACCCCCAGGTCCCTGTGTAAGGCTCAATAATAGATCACAAATAATTTTAATACATTAGCAAAAACCCCACACAAAATGTCAATGTGTTTGTGGTAAAGGATGTGTTTTGTCATCTTCTCACAGCACATTTTAAAGAGTGTAAGAAGCACAAACTTGTGCAGGCACTGAGCACTAATACTAGTTGAATATGTGATCACTTCATGCTTTTGCCTGCCCTGCTTATGCCCTGTTCAATACTAAAGGGACTGTATGGGATGTAAATGGCCACAGCACTTTTGCTGTTCTATATAAACTAAATTTGAGGAACTTTTAGTGTTTGTTAGGCACAGTGAACCTCTGGGAAAGTTTCAACCTCTGACCTCTGTAGGGGGGTATGACAGGGAAGATTCGTAAGAGCTTGATTTAGACTCATCTCTGGAAAGCTGGTTAAAAATATTCAACTACTCTGTTCTTCCTCCTCCCCCATCTCAGTAAAGGTCCTCTTAAAATACATGCTCTGACACTTCATTTTTGTCATTATGTTGGCAGCCCTGTAGCTAAGCCTGCTTGTGAGGAAATGATTACATTATATTCATGTTTGCACTTTAAAACTGCCTTGGTGGTATTCCAAAAAGTATTTTCCTGCTCATCCAAATTTCCATGTGCTTTAATATTAATCTATTTTCATCAATCTGACATGCCCAGCAGTAAAATTTGATTGTAGTTGTTCATGTAGTGATCACTGAAGGGACAGAAAAACTAAACTAAATTTATCTGAGGCTTTAAAAATCTTACTCTAAAAAAAAAAAAAAAGGTGTTTATCAGAAAATTACATTTGGCAATATTTGGGTAATAAGTCACAAAAGTGAATAGTCAATAAAGAAATTATGTTAGCAGAATTCTTTTGAAAAGCAGAATAGTCTTTCTTTGAAATAACTTCATCACTAGCTTTTAATTTTGCATCACATAGTAATAAATGTTTATGCTTGAGTTGTGGTGGCAATTTCAGACTTGAACAACTGGTAAGGACATTATTTATTGCCTTTGAGAAAGAGGCTTTTTATGTGGTTTGTATATCACAAATTAAAATTATCCCAAATATCTAGAATTAAAGAATGTATTTTTTTAATGATAACGTAAGTGGTCTTCAAAGCAAGCCAGAATATCTCTCTGTCAGTGCAGGCTTTGAAATTCTGGTTTGCTAATACAGCTTTTTTTAAAGTCAAAGTGAAAGGGTATTTCACACAAGAACAGAAGTGACTGTCTTACTTAGTAGAATGGTTATTACTAATGACTATTACTTGCACTTTTAGAGCTGTTGGTAATATTTTGTTGTTTTTCTTGCAAAATTGTTTGTAATCAAAGCCATTATACTCTTGTTTAAATGGAGAGGCCACTGTTTGCCCAGAACAGCTGGGGAGTTACATTAGCTTCTATATATAAGTTTATTATTTTAGATGAAAGTTAATAAACAATCTGTTTGCCTCTACTGAAATGAGTAGAATAGCTGAAAACATTACTAAAAAAAGGATGAAGAGGAGCATTGGAACAACATAAAATCCCCCAAGGATTTTTTATGCATATTTTATATTTTAATCAAGCTCAACTTCTCTGTGGTTTTGTGGTCTTAAGAAAACTGGAAGGAAGGAAAATGCTATTTTGTTCTTCAGCTGACTGAAATCTAGTATTTTCCTTGTTTAATATTCATTCTCCCTTATTGTCCTGATATGTTTTTGGAGGTAGGTAGAACTGAATTGGGAAAAAATATGAAAATACAAAAACTTGCATCAGGTATGAGGAGAGAATAAAAGCATTAGCATGAAATCTGTTCTCCTTTAGAAATAGATATTGGTTAGAAACAGAGATTTCAGTGCCACATATGCTGAAAATGTGGTCTAAAAGCTTTAATTTACCTTCATCTGTCAATGTTAATGGACAGAGCAAGTGCTGGAGCTGCTGTAAAGCAAATCTGTTTTCCTTTTGTCTGCTGTGCCAGATAATGAAATAAAAGCTAAATTATCATTGATAAAAGTAATTTGCAGAAAAGCATTGATAAAAATATAACAGCAGAGCTTGTCATTAGCAGTTTAAATGGATAATGTTTACTTGTAACCTACTTCTGTCCTCTGGTTTTTATTGTCTTCTCCCTCTTCTTGTGCTAGGGAGGGCCTTTTCAGTGTAGGCTTCAGGCAATAAAATTATGGGTATACTCAATCCCAGCATGGGTAACTTTCTGGGCCATAGCTCCCATTGTTTTGCCCTTCTTTTTCCATACTGCAGCATTGCCAAGCTAAAGCTTGCACAGAGTTTGAAGTGTGGTTATCAGTGTAATTTTATCCATCCCACCTTGAGTAATGTGTCTGCTAATGACAAAACCTGAGAACGTGGTTTCTCTCATTGCAGCCCTGGTAGCTCCTTATCATGAGTCACGTGGTATTTATTATGAAAGCCTTAGCTCTTGGAGTCAAGTGTTTAGGTGTGAGACTTACACTTTCCTTTAGAGAAGTTTGAAGTCATGTCCCAGCTGCTCACAAAAATTCAGAAATCTGAGCCCTGTGTGTTTGTGTGTGCACAGTGATTCTAATGTGTATGTAGGTAAATGTACACACACATGCACAAACATTTAAATTTTATCATTTTCTTGTAAACTAGACTTACCTTTCTTGAAATTGAGTCATCATTTTTAAATACTTGGACTTTGGATTATTTTTGCAATGGGTAGCCAGTGTCCAGAGTAAAACTTCAGCCATAGGGTACTTGAAGGATATTTGGTGTCTTGCAAGAGTTGGACATGCTCATTGGTATATTTGTAGTTTGTAAAAGTATTTATTTAAAGACATTGAGTTCTGAGTGACCAAACAGGGAGCAACTGCTAAACTCTAGTTGCAGTACCTGAAGTATTTTATATTTGCAGCCTGGACACTGCTGTACAGTGCTTGCCAGTTTGCAAATGTCAAGGACAGTTACCCTCTCACATTCCTAAATGGTTCCCTTCTGACCATCATTCAAAATACCTGCCCTTTCTCCAGCTCCTGCAGCTCTTGCTGTTGCTGTTCCACTGTGCGGCTGTGTGGCAGCAGTTGCTGTTCCACTGTGTGGCTGTACTCCTTGGGAAGCCTGGGGGGTGTTGGTCCGGGCAACCTGTAAAGAATATGAACTCCCTCTCCTTGTGCCAAACACTACGACAGGGGCACCTGAAAAGCTGGGGCAAGTCTTTTCATGTGTGTAGCTGTGCAGAGTACCAGCTAGAGCACACAGTCTGGCTGCTGCTGGTCAGATAATTCCTTATAGGCACAGGCTAATAGGATGTGCAAAGCTGCTATTGTTTTAAGATTTTATTGTGTATGAATGTCTTGATTTTTTTTTTCATGTGTAACGTAGGAGAAAATACCACACATATGAACTTTTCAAAGTAGTTTTATCTGACAAAAACCTCTGTGTTAATCTTGTATGACTCTGTGTTGTACTGTAGTGCTTTACTATTTATTGTGGCTGAGCACTGTTGTTATGAATGTATAATGTTATAATGCTTGAAACTTTGCTTCTGTATTATGTCCATTCCATGGGTAATGCTTTATTCCTTCTGCAGCTTCAAAGTATTTAGGAAAATAATTGTGTTCCACTAAAATGTGTTTATGGCAGAACTGGTAATCAAGTTCTTCGGCAATACTGGTCAAATAGGTGACGGTTGTCTTCAAAGATGCTTTTAGTGGCATAATAATTAAATATCAATACAATGAAATAATAACAATGCCATACTGGAAGAACCCCTAAATTCTGGTTTACTGATATAAATGCAAGTTTAGAGCAATAACCTGAGAGCATGGTGGCAGAGGTCTGCTTGCTTGGTGTACTTTGGCTTTTAACAGGCAGGCAGGGTGTGATGCACGAAGTGGTTCTGTTCATGGTATGTTAAATACAACTTCAATGAAGTTAAACTTTGGTGAGTAACATCAAAGCTGCATCACCATACCTGGATAGCAGAGCAGTGTACAATGTGTTGGCACCTTGTTCACATGCTGTTTAACAAAAACATCAGAGAACAAACTGGAGTAGCAAAACTGATGCTTGTTTAGAAGCAAAGGCCAGAGTGTGAATGCCAGTGTGCAAGTACATACAGGGGTAGCTCTGCTCTTTGCCATGTTTACTTGCTTATTCGTGATCTTGTAGGTATGAATGTTGGACAAAGCAATTTCACTGCAGAAAATGGTCCCCAGTTCCCTGATGACAGAGGGAGATACAGGTAGATCACAAAACTACTGAAACAGCAGCATGAAAGACTGAGAGCTTTAGGTACATAGTGTCTCTGCTGAAAACTCAGAGTAAAATACACATGGAGATGCACCCTAGTGCAGGATTAAATCCTCAGGAGGACTAGTCTTAAACTAAGCTCTAGTTTGAACTTTCCATCCACCTTCAGGGGGGATGTTGCAAGGGCTCAACACTTCCTGGTCTATGAAGAAACATACTAGAAAATGAGCCTTTTTAGGTAGTTTAGGTGAGCGGTTGGACCAGGGATAAAGCATGTGAGACCTGAGATATCTGGACAGACAGCCATGAAATGAGTTTATTCAGGCCAAATTGGAAAAGGGTTTTCAGTGAATACAATTGTCTCTCCTTCACAGGACAGCTGTCCTCTTTAGAGGAGCATGTACCTTTCTGAGAATGGCTGGGAATGGTCGTGAATATGCAAGGGATAGCATGGGTCTCACTGAGCAAACAGCCATGGGACCTTCCCACAGGTGAGAATGGAGCAAATTGGTGGGCAGCACCATGGGAAAAATAAATCCTGATGTAAGGTTTATTCCAGATTTACTGGGGTTTTTTAGAATTGAGTTGTTTCTGCACACTGTAGTCATGTATGTTTGTAGAAGCTACTGCTTAACAGAAGGTGTAATTTTATCCTTTCTATAAAGTTTTTATGCAGTATCTTTTCTTCTCCACAGTATTCACGTGGGAATGAGAAATGGCTCCTTCTATAGACCATTTTTGGTCTACTAAGTCTTGATGCATCAGGCTGATGAAGGTCCTGCGTGAGCTGGGCCCTTTTGTTCTTAAAAAGTGTTATTCATGGAGTTAAACAGAATTAATCTTTGTCCTCCCAACAATTCTCAAAGCTTTGTTAATTAAGATGATCTATGCTTGCATAACAAGGACTTAACAGAGTCCAGACGCTCCTGTGTTTCAGGCACACTTGTACCTTTTCCCCTATGTGCAGCAAGACACTTAGCATGAAAAGTTGTCCACTTCTCTCTATGTAATTCCAGGGTCTGCATTTGGAAATACTTTCCATGCTCTTGAAGTCTTTCTACACCATAGATTTTTTTTTTCTGGTTGTATGCTTTCCCTTTCCTCCCCTTAAATCTGCTGACGGCTCTCCCAAATCTTTCTCCCATTTTCTGAATTATGTTATCTGCTTCCTCCAGAGACGGTTTGATAAAAATCTGGTTTCCAGTTCTTTCCATGCATTGGGCCTCTGTGTGGAAGAGAACATCTTTTAATGGACCTCCGTTTGTGGTCGTTCTTACTTTCCTTAATGTGGTATTCATTTCAAATGCGTCTCAATACTTTTATTATTTTTTCTATGCTGAAATAGAATTTTATCAAGACATTGGAAATTCTGTATCACAGACTAGCTAGAGACTCATTCTTTCTGGGCCTGTTGGAATTAACATGAAACTTCCATAGTTTTTTGTAATAGACTTGTAGAGAGAGTTACTTTTTTCCATGGAGAGCCCTTGTTTTATTTAAACTTGTTTCTACCTGCTTTCCCTTTTGAATCTTTACCATTCTCTCTTGGAAGCCAAGTAACAGAGCTGATGTGGAAACCTGGATGTTCCTTCCCATGCTGAACAGTCACTGTGTCCCAGTAGCTCACTGGTGTAAGGAGTGTGACATGTCCCAGGAGAATCTAAGAGCAAAGCATTTCCTGTTTATTGGCATTGACACAACACAAGAAAACATAAAATAAAACTTATTTTGAAGAGCTGTGTTCTGATATCTCATCCATGCAAGTCAGGGTAAGTCCATTTAAATTAATGTGTTGAGGTTAGAATGATCCCGGGGGCAGGTGTGATGTGATTCCCCCAGAGGAGTGCTTGGGGAGGGGAAACTCTGCCTTAGTAGTATTGCAGGCTAGCCCTTCATCCTGGACTCTGTTGTGTGCCCCTGTGTCCTCTTTCTTTGTCCCACAGCTGCCATTGTTTGGATGGAATTTCAGATGGTATTTTTCTGTCCTTCATGTGCTTGGGTTCTCTGTTTGTGCGTGGGGATGAGTGTTAGCGCTGGATCCCTGCTCTGAGTTGGAGTCTAATGGGTCAGGCATGGGACATCCCACGCCAAGGATGTTTTTCCCGGTTGTTTTGTTGCTGTTTTGATTTTAGTACTAAAATGAGGAAGTGAGGAATTCAGCATTTCAAGATGATAATTTAAATAGCTGCAGCTCCCCAAAACATGGCAAAGACATATTTTTGAGACTGGCTTTGCAGGGCTGTTTTGAGTCAGCCCTAAATCGGAGGGTATGCTCTATGGCATTCCATCCTTCCCATGTAAACACTGGGGAAGGAGAGGTCATTCAGCAACAGGCTTTGCAGCTGCTGCCTGTAGCCACTCTTTGGCTTTTACTGTCCTAAGCAACTCATCTGTAGAAATATTTGTGCCTGGCAAAGTGAGTACTGACGGTGTGTGACAGTGAGGTACCAGAGAATGGTGTCATTCTGAAAGCACTTAAGTAATGACTTGCTGTGACTGGTACATATGTAAGGCAGAAGAAGAAATAGCATTCACCAGAGTAGACACAAACACTGTATTTTATGGGAACTGTCGTGGGGGCTGTTTGTGTGTGGGGTTTTATCTCCCTAAACCCCATAGCTTATCTTGCTTGTTTCTCTGCCTCTCCTCTTGCCTCTGGCCAAACTCCAATTTGCAGTTCTGCATTCTTTCCTGCTTGGCCTGACATTTTCTCATGTTAAATGTTGGTTTTGAATTTGCACCTAGTTTCTGTGCAGAACATATCAGTGATGCAAGACCTGTTGGTAAGGAGACTTTTTCAGTGAAATGAAGGCTGAAAGGCAAGTGGTATTGGATTGGCACACCTATGTGCCCAGAATAACTTCAGACCTTTAAAAATAGGCAGTAAGAAATGAATTCTTACAGAGGGAAAAGAAAATCTGTACAAATATTTTGACAGTGAAGGTGACTGACCAGTAGAGCAACCTTCTAAATGTTGCAATGGGTTGGCTTTGATTCTCCATCCTTGAAAGTTGCTTAAGTTGGTCAGATTGTTGTTTTAAAGAAATGCTCAGACTCAAATTGTATTAATTCGAGTGAATCCTGCAACTTCTGATCTACAGGTTAGACAAGTTGTTGACATTCTTCATTTCTGGGCTGGGGAGGTTTGATGCTGTCATTCATCCTTCTCGCAGAGCTAGCCAGAGCTTCAGGGGAACATCTTCGCTCAGGTTTTTAATAAAATATCCTGTAATCACAGTGAACAAAATCCCTGTGTGTGCACAGGCACAGGCCTATGCCCTACCTCACTCTGATTTGCTGCATAAGGGAAACTATAGCAGGTAGAGGTTCTCCTCTTTCTTGTTACATTGTGGATTGATTTTACTGTGTTTTCAGAAAGGTTTTCTGAGGTTTTGTTGGTTAAAGCTAAACAACCTTTTCTCAGCTGTGGTAAACATTTAATGGTAGATAATAAAGCTTTATTTAGTATCAGTCATGAAAATCACCTATTTGATTCTTAGTCAGTGAGCCAAGGTACTGGATTCCTCTCAGGTGGAGAAACTGTGGTTGAAATGATCATCCACGTGGGTTTGCTCTGATAATGGCTGTTGTTGTCTGAGTCCTTGGAGATTTTGCATGATGTTTTCAAGTTTTCTTCAAAGTCAATGGGTTCATTATCTGTATGAGGAAAAGATAAAAAAGTATGGGGGAAATTTATATAGGTGATTATGGTGTACAATCATGAATAATTTTTTTTAATCAGGAGTAAACTCAGTAGCATGTACATGAAGTGTATTCCTCTAAGGCTTGTTATTTTTTAAATGTACCTTTGACTAAAACTGTGTTAAATCAAGTCATATTTGTACAATTTAGGTTGACTCCATTAGGTGTATTATGCCTTGCTCTTTATGACTTGTTTTCCATATGTCTTGCATTTTACAGGTTTCTTATTCTTAAATGTATTTCACATTAGCATAAGTCTATTCCAGTAGAAGTTAAATATTTATCTGTGTTCTGTATGACAGGAGGTGAGGTTTTTTCCTGTCTATGAAGGGGTAAAAATATTTTTATAGCTACTCTTGGCCACAGCAGGATGTTCTGTAGAGACACAGCTAACTATACTGGCATACAAATACAGTTCAAAAGAATACATTAGCGCAGGAAGCCATGTTACCTTTTGGATCCAGCTTGTATCAACATGTGTGCGTGGTGCTCTCTCTGTGCCTGCCTCATCCCTTCTCTGCACCACTCTTCGGGGTAGGCTTGTGGTATGATTGTTTCTCAGTGTACCTCATCTTTGGCCTCTGTACCATCCTAGTTGTGTTTTCTAATAACCAAATCATCAGTTTTGGCAGTGAATGCAGCTTTTCTTTTTTCCTCCTTTTCTTTTTTCCATTTTTCCCCTTTCTTTTTCTGAGAAAGCAGTTAATTTTTTGAAAAAAGTGCAGTTCAGTTGGTTAAGTTATTTAATATATGGAAAGGACAAGAAGAATACAAATTGTGTTTTCCAAGAGCCGCTGTAAGGAGGCACAAGGTATGTTTACAAAACAGTGTTGATAGTTACTGAAATGAGAGCACCCTCGCCCCTGCCTTGGGAAGTCCCATCTGTTCTGTATAACTCCTGAAGGACTTGTGTGTGTACTGGTACAGCTGCATGCATTTCAGCATGTGCATCTTGCGCTTTCTTGTCAGTAATTCGGTTGCTATATAGTTAAAACCAAACCAGTGAATATTGAGGTACCACACCCTGACAGATGCATAGTTCTGAGAGATCTCCAAGACCTGCCTGCTTGAAACCTGGTTCTTGTTAAGTAAGCTGACATTTGTGGATTGTATCAAACGAAACAAGTCTGATTTCTTGTCTGGAAGAATTGAGTTTTACCCACCTGCCCTTTTCATAAACAGAGTCTATTACAGTTAACTCCCCCCTCCTGACCTCATGGAGCGATGGGATGGTGATGGAGATGAGAACAGTCCCAATATATGCATATGTGCCTGGTTCGCTTAACTTTAAGAATAACATCTCCAGCAGGAATAATGGCAAAATACTGATACGTTAATTCATAGGTGTGAAGTAAAAAACAGAAGATATGAAGAAATGCAGCAACATGAATTTACTTTTGTATACATACAGAAATACTTCCCAACTTTGCTGCTTCCCATTTTCTTTTTTTTTCCCCCTGGAGTAACTATCCTCTGTTTGTAGTTATTTACTTTGTGTTACAACAGAGACTGCCTTTATATCAGTTCCCTTTGAAAGTTTGTGTTTAGTGAGTAATTATTCGAGGTGATGTGTCAGAAGAATTAGCACCCTTTCCCGGCAGAACCAAGCCTTAAAATTTTTAAAATATTTGAAATACTGTAATTGAGTGTGGAGAGGCCACAATTGTTTTCTCCTCAAGTACCAGTTTCAATGTCCCTCCGGCTTTCCCACAGCAGAACAGGGGCAGCTCAACAGTGAGAATCACAGAATCACAGACTATTCTGAGTTGGAAGGGACCCACAAGGATAATCGAGTCCAACTCTTAAATCAATGGCCCACATAGGGGATTGAACCCATGACCTTGGCATTATTACAACCAAGTTTTAACCAACTGAGCTAATCTCAGGAAGAAGGCTCCTCAGGACTTGCCATGAGCTGAAGGTGTATGTTTCAGGGTTACTGATTGCCCCCAGATTACATCACTGCAGGCTCTGAATTTAGCCCTGAATTTAGAGGAACTGCTTGACTTTGCTGAAGTGACTGCTGGTTTTCTGGGCAGGTACCTGAAGTAGCCTGAGCCTTTGGTTCAATCCTTTTCGCTTGTAGTAAGTGAAGAATACAATTTACACCAGCTCAACTGAAGTTTGATTTTGTATCAGCTTGAACTAGTGGCAGACTTGAACACTAATGAGAACTCCAAAATCACAGCATGCAAAGTTATCACTGTTTCAGTTTGCCTGATGACTTAATTAAGAGGAGACATACAATTAAAAACTAATGTATAAAATAACAGTCTTCTGAAGAAAAAGCGGGGGCTAAGCATGAGCTGTGTCCCAGGGTGTTTGTACAGGCAAACCCCACATCCCAGAGGGCAAAACATGTAGCCTGGCTCTCAGAACCTGCACTTGATCATTGTTGCAGGAAGTGGAGGAAAGCATGTTACATGGAATAATCAAAATTTAGAGCGTTTGTATTGTTGTTTTCAAGAATTATTATTCTCTGCTTGACATAAAAGTGGCTGTTTCATTTGTCTTTCTGGATACCCATCATCTTACTGTGGGTGGCTACAAGTCGCCAAGAGATAGTGAAGGAGAAATCCTTAACTTCCATCATAACCAAGTGCAGGATAAACTAATTGAGGTCCAAAAAGTAAAGAATGCTCTGTAAATAAAGATTTTACCACAAGACCTGTTTTCTTAACTTTATTATTGGAAGATCTGACATTTCAGAAGGACAAGACATGACTTATTAGTAGGCAACGGTGCAAAGTTATTTTAATGATAGTTTTGAATGTTCTCTAAAAGAGACCAAACATTTTCCTTTACAGCTGGTGTGTGCCACCACTGCAGTCTTTAGAGCATCCAATATAGAGACCTGGTGCTTGAGACAAGTGACACAAAGTGGCTGAATATCCTTTGTCAATGCTCCACTGTCTTTATATACTGAACTTGCGAGTAAGGGTTCTATAGAGGGCATCATCAGAGAGCAGCCCAAAGCCTTAGAAGAAGGAGCTTTTTTGTGTGTTCCCAAGGCTGGGGGTTTCACTTACTCAGTCTTTTCTCTGTTGGTAACCTCGCTGACGGTGATGGAGACAAGGCTCTGTGAGAGCATGGCCTTCATACCTTCAAAGACTGGCCTCCAGTTTCAACTCTCTGCTGATTTCAGGGGTGCATGTCATTATGGATTGACTTTATTGACTGTTTTCTGTTGTTCTATCTGAAATATTTTATTAGGTCTAGCTGAAATTGGCAGGAAAAAAAAAATCACAGCCCAAATGCATTGAGGTGGACTATTCTCTTGTTTAGCAATTTTTAAAATCGTGGCGATATATTTACTTTATGATCCCTATAAATGCTAACACACTATTGTGTTTACTAGCCAAGATACTTCTTAATTTTCATTACCCTGAAAATTGTCTACATAGAGAGCTTACATAGAGAGCCTGAAGATGCACAAGAGAAGAAAGGTGGTGCAGGGAGGTTGCGATGGATGCTTGCAGGCTCCCTAAATGGCTTTGTTTGGTGAAGATTTCTGTGCCTTTGTGGCTTGCTGATTTCTTTTCAGGACTTGGGGAATCTACAAGATATTGAAAGGTGGGCTGTTTATTTTCCCTGTGTTGTTTTCATGTACTGAAATATTGTAGTGAAAATAGCTGGGTGGGGTGTAATGAATGTTTTCAAAGTCCTTTGAAAGAGCCTTTTTTCCAGCCCTTGATGGTCACCACCCATTTTCCTGTGCTGTGCACGCCTCTCTTATTGTTCCTACCCACAAAGACCCCTTGTGTGAACCTGTCAGCAAATGTGCCAGCACAGAGGGCTAAAATGTTGTGGGATATTGGTCCAAGCCTGCCAAAGTACCAGGGTCTTCACCCACAGATGTTGGTGGGTATTGCCCAAGGCATAACACAGTGTTAGATTATAAAACTTGGGATTTGTCAACAGTGTTCAGCGTGACCCTCTCAGCTGTATATGGTTGAGTGAGTCTGAGGCTGAAGTGTAGGGTCGCATACCACTGATAGTAAAGTCCTGCGATGGCAGAGTTTGTCCCTTAGGCTTGACATAAAGCTTAACTGAAAAATTGTCCTTGTTTACCTGCACCATCTTGATAAATAATGCTGGTTGTGGTTTGGTATGGACTGGGATGTGGTCAGTGCCTCATCTGAAAAATGAGGCTGGTTTCAAATTTAACTTCTGGACAACCCCGTGCTCCCCAGCCTGCAAATTGCACTTCATTCACCTTTAGGTTTAACCTGCTGGTGAAGAGATAAAGCACATCCTTTGGTATGTGTTTTTTTAGAGTAGGTAAATAGTTGAGCTATCTAAAAACAGATCTTAGCAATACCTGCTGAGCCTTTGAGCAACAATATCTATGGACCTCTAGATTAGCTGTCAAAATTGACGGATTACTACAAGTAAAGCAGGACAAGATAAGGATCTGTGATCTCTCAAACACAAATCATTGGTAGACATCTCAGGTTGTGCATTGTCATAACTTTATCCCCACTCCTGCAGTGCAATTCCAGCAATAGCTGTGCTGCAGGGACTCCTCAGTGTGTCAGTGGAATCTTTGGAGAAAGGCAGGGTAGTACATTTATCACCCACTCAAAAAATGTGGCTGATTTGAAAGCAAGATCAGTTTTGGCCAATGTTGAAACAGTCATGTCTGTTGTATTGCTTAGTGAGTTTGGTGGTAAGATTTTTTAGTCTGCCGGTTATCTCTGAAGCTTTGCCATATCTTGGCTACTATCACAGGTGATAGCCACAGGGAAGGAATCCATGAACCAGTATCTTGATGGAACTGAGTAGTGCAAAACCCGTGTGGGGAGGGAAGACTGAGTTCAGATGATATGCTGCTCCTCTGAGATTTGACTGTACGCTGGGTTGCTTGTTTCTCTCCAAATTTCCTTAATGTTTGAGAAGACAGAGGACGTGTGTCACTGATCTGTTCTAAGTGTGGGCTGCAGCAGCTTTAAGGGATTATCCAGAACTGTCCTGACTCTTTCTGTGACCAGCACCATGCAGTGACTTGGGGCAGGATACTGCTCTTCCTGAAAAGTCATCTAACCCTAATGCAGGGAATGAATGGATTGAAAAGGCAGAAAGGCAGTGCCTCTACCTGCTCTAACTGCTGATCAAACAGCAGCCTGGAGGCATCTCTGCATGCCGTGGGACTCTCCTGGTTCCATGTGCCTTGCCCCAGCTGCAATGTGTTTGGCAAATCCTCTGAGGTACCAGGATTGTGCTGGCGTGGCAACTGCAGGTCGGGCTGCAGTCACAGCATCGTAAAATAATCCAGGAACAGATTAATGGCTGCTGAAATCCTAATACTTATCTCTCTAGTTCAAGGTACTCATAAAACTAGAGAAAAAAGGGAAGAACATAAATCCCGTAGAGGTTGTTTTGCTTACTATGATTAAATTTATCAGGCTCTGTTGACATACTGTGAACCTAAATGCTTTAAATAAATGTAAGTGTTCCTGCAGCCTCAGTGCGATTTGCAACATTGAACTCCCAAAGTACTATTTAGTTGCTGTGACAACTTCAGTATTTGCAGTGATATTTTAAATTACAGGTGCAAAGTGTTTTTCTTTTAGTAGCTGCATTAAATGCAGTGGTATAAAAAAGATGCTAGTATTATACACATTTTAAAGCTGTACAAGTATAATGTTTTTTGTCTCAACACCACGTTTTTTTCTTCTTCTTCTTTTTCAAACATAAATGCCAGGAATGCTCATGAAAATAAATAAAATTAAAATCCAGTACAGTTTACTTATTATGCCTAAAGGTACCATCAGAACTTCAGACACTGGAGAAGTTATAGTTTTACATGTGGCTTTTAGAGTTTATCCTGTCTAAATAACTGATGTGCTCCCTGTTCAAGAAAACCTATTCCTGGATGTGTTACTGTCACCTGTGGTGTTCCTGGAGTGATGTGAAATTAGTGAATCATAAATATGCTTGAAGAAACCAAAAGTTTGGTATTCATTTAAGCCTCATCTCTTGATACTCTGATTGTAATAGCCAAATCCTGTATCGTTGTTCCTAACGACAATGGAACTAAGTTCCTCACTCTCAACACAAACTCTTCCCTCCTCTGTCCCCGAGACACTCAAATTTCTCATTTTCCTCACACCTAGCCTTTGGTGTTAAACTTAGATGAAGGAATTGCATTGCATATTGATACGGCAGTAGATGACAAGCTTTGCTGAACTAGCAGTGATTTGTTATTTAATGAATATGTACAGAAACACCAGAAATCCCTCAGTCAAGTAGTTGGTTGTGAGTTACTCTAAGTTAGGGCAGCTTTAAAGGAAGGGTGGAAGATACTTCATTTCCTTATTTTTGTAATAGCCCTTTCTCTTAGTAGCTTTTCTTGTTACCTTCGAACTCTCATTTCCTTTATTAATGAATTCCCTATTTTGGCGTCATTTGTATTTGTTTTGTCCCTGTACTGAGTACCATATCCCAGTGGGCAGCAAAGCTGCTTTACCACTTGCCCTCCATGAGCCCTGCACATATTTCAAACTGGTGTTCTTGCAGTTTTTTCCTCCATCTGAAAATAACTCTGTCCTGCCCTTTCCTTTTGCTCTCACTGCTGTGCTGAACCTGAGCATGCAGTGTCTTCTCAGACTTTAGGAATTATTATTTTCACTGGAGGGAGGTGTAAGGAGGGATCTGCATGGCACTGTACATGAGTTTCCTTCATAGTGTGGCCCAGGTTCCTGGGGAGCAGTGAGTAAATTGCTGTTTCTGGCACTTTTTATTTACCAATGGTCACTTTTATTACTTTAATGGAGGGAGCTTTCAAAAGCACAGCATGCCATCCAGAATAAATTGCTTCTCAGGTAGAATGGTTACAAATACCTTTTAAAGGAATTTTAAGGCTAAATAAGCATGACTGCTGGCTGCTTGATGTCTGCAAGCACATCTCTGGGGCAGTCTAGTGGTATGATTCTGAGATAGCTGTGGAGTGCCTCACAGTCAGCAAAACTCATTTCTAGATATTATCCTGCTTCAAGTCATCTAGGGATTTGCCAAGCAGAAGATAATGCAAAATATAAACACAGCAAAAAATGCATGTGCTAGTTTGAAATAAATCTTCATTGTTATCTAAGGTAGTACTGCCTGTTAAAATATTTTTACTGAGTTTTTACAGATTTTAATTGGAAAATATTATTTTATGCTAAGCATAGATCTTTTTTCATTTGTCTGTACTGTAAACTATTCGCTTATCTTTGCATCCATAGAATTTATTTTTCTTGTTCTGCAAGTTAGCATTTGAAACTTTAAACCATTTGAAATGAGCATTTACTACAGAAATTTCATGTGACAACTTAATTAACTGTGGATTCTTGACCTTTAAAGTGCTGAAGCCAGAAACATTTAATAACCAGCCATTGGATATAAAGTAATATGTGTGTTGTTTTACTGGCTTGCATACATGGCAGTTTGAAGCAAAGTCCAAGGGTCGCCAAAATCATCAAGTAAGCTCAAGCGAGTCAATCTGCACTGCGTAATTCCAAGAGCTGTCTGAACCTGTCACACAGTATGTGTGTGAGAGTGGAGGCTCCCGGGTTACACAGAAGGTATTTTTCTCCAAGGTGTGCATGACAATTTCTCAGAAGGCTTCTATGATCTGGAGCCTGCAACGTGGGAGTGTAATTCAGTGCAATTGCTTCACTGCCGAATCTCAAACAAGCAAGTGTGTGTGTACACAATCCAAGTATCAACCCACATGGACTTGTGAAGAGCAGTGAAACCCTGAGCAGAAGATTGCTGTCTTGGAAAGTCCGCTCCATCAGCTTAGAGGAAGTCACCAATGGCCTTGACAGAAGGGAGAATCATTGAAGCTGACCACCTGGCACTGTCATCAGCTGAGTGGGTACCAAGGGCTGTGAGGGGGGAAACTGCCTTCGGGAAGGTGTGTATGGGTGGAGGTGGTGGGCAGGGATTACTGGTGAAGGTGAAGTACTGGTAGGATTGAAACTGCAGGGAGCAAGTACAGTCACAGTCAGTGGAAACAGGACTGTTTGAAACCTCAGGTCAGTCCCTGTCTGCGTGGGTGCCCAACCCTACTGCAGATCAGTGAGTGACACTCTATGCCTGTGCCTAAGCAACCCTGCAGGAGGGCAGGCGTCTGTTTGCCCTAACACTTGTGGGGCTGATCCGTCCTGTCTCTGGGTTGCCAGTGCCTTCTGGAGATGCTATGGGAGGGCAGTGGCAGCAGTGCAGTCTCTTGCCTGGGCCTGGCTGCCCCAGTATTTTTCCTGGCTGCTGAAGCCTGGAGCTGCCGCAACAGGCACAGGGAAGCCAATCCCTAAGATGACATGGTAGGTTTGTGAGATTGTTTAAAGCAGGTGGGTTACGTGGGGCTTCAGGTTCTGCTAACAAGTTGCTGTCCCTGAAGTTTCCAGTTGTGCAGTAAGAGAGGCTTCAGAAAGTCAGATTATGATCTTTACCTCAGGTGTGCAAGACGTTTGTCTGCAAGCATTCCTATGTGTTGCAGTGGATCCTGTGTTGCAAGAGTCTGCTGGAGATGAGCAAGGGGAAAGGAATCTGGCTCCTGGGATCCATTCAGGGCATTCCTACATCACTTTGGATGCTTTCAACCATTTGATTGTGTGCTCTGCTCCTCTGCATGGGTGCACTCTTGAGACTGGGTTGGTGTTTGGGTTCTTGGGAAAAGCATGGAGAAGCTTCAGCTGGAAGGACAAATACTTGCCAGTTTTTATTCATCTCTTCTCATATGTGTTGGCCTATAAATTCTATTTTCAGAGTGCAAACTAAACATACCAGGAGGGAGTGGGAAATCATGTAAACAACTGTCCTGAGGGTACAATGCTGTACTTGTGTTCTGTGGCAGGGAACTGCCTATGCCGCCTTAACTCCTCCATTCCCCGTGGCTTGCACACCTGTAATCACCGCGGCACCAGAGCATCATCCAGCATCCCTGGGAGAGTCCTTGTTGGGATGTGGCATCTCCCTATTTCTTCTCCTCTAGTCTCCCAACCACCCTCTACATAGCCAAGTCCTGGATGGAGTCGCCAGACTCATTCCTCAGCTTGGCCTCCCCATTTCCAATAGAAATTTGAGCTTTTACCCTCCTTTCTTGTTTTATCAGGAACAGTTATGCTGCAATTGCAATGTGAGGGTGCACAAGTGGCTTAGTGACATTCTTACCTTGCGGCATTCTGGGATTCCTGAAGGAGCAAGTGTCAAGATGCTCCAAGGAGGCTTCCCTGACAGTACCTCTGGGCCTGGGACTAGTGTAGGGGTGGCTTGATTTGTAATGGCTTTCTCCTCTCCCCCTTCTGCACTTTCAAAATTCTCTCGAATGTTTAGGGGAGTGAGGTTTCTGCTTGCGTCGCTTTCTCCAGGCAGTGACGCACACATATGCTCTTTTTCTGCCACATAAGTGGGTGGTTTATGTGCTAGGAGGGAATGATTCATGAATTAGCCAGAGCCGGGGCCTTTTCCCTATTGCCTGAACAATGTGTGAAGAGGATTTGGTGTCAGCCTTTCCTCCTGGCCTTCAAGTGGGCAGGTTGTGAGCAGCCACATTGCCCTGCTCTTGCTATGGGTACTCCAGCCTGACCTGGGGTGAAATGCTAATCCCTCCTCGATGGCATAGGGATAACGGCAGAGAGAGGTACCTCTGCTCTGCAAGTGAAAACCATGAAAATACTACTTTTTGTAGAATTCTGTCATTCCACTGCAGTTTTGGAAGGCTCTGCAACCAGGATGAGTAAGCACAGAATGACTGTCTTTGACATGGGCATCCATGGGAGGGACAGCAGCAACATGAATGTCTTGGGGGGAAGGGTACGGGGTTGTTTTGGGTCTTGGTGTGCTTATCCTCGGTTGGCTACAGTAACAATGCGACTCAAGGGTGTGCTGAGTGAGGGAAGATGTGGGGGAAATTGAGGTTTAGGAAGCCACAGGGGGAAATGCTTAAAAAGCAAGTTGTTTGTTTATTTAAAATGACAATGGGTGAGCAAAAAGTCTTCTGAAAGCAACCAGGCAGGCTGATTCCTCCCCTTGCTTTCCATGTGAGAAAGCTCCTGTGAGGTGGTAATGAATCTCTCTGCAGAGGACCTGGGCAGGACAGTTAGAAGGAGTGTTGAGGGAAAGCATTTGCAGCAGAGAAAGAAAATTTTCCTCTGCTTGTAGCATTAGTTACTAGAAACCTCAAGCAACCCATGGTTAATGAAACCAGCTTTTCTCATTAACCGCACTTCAAAATTATATTTACAGAGGTTGGCAAAATCAAATATTTTTCTTTGTGGCTGGAGTAGTGTCATGAGAGACCCAGTCTTACATAACCTGTTTTTACTGCATAAATTTTGACCTGGCTTTGGCCTTGGTTCCCAAAGTTTTGTATTTAAATGAGGAGGGATTGGATCTTGTTTTGACCAAGTTGCTTCTAATGTGAAAATTGTGGCATCCAGACTTAGAGCAGAGCTCAAACATTTATGATTCAAGTTAAATTTTCCAAGCGGCAGTTGGGCATCTTCACAAATATTACCACATAGTTTTTGTTCTGTTTGGTTTTGTTTTGTTTCTCTTTTATTTTGCTAGTATAATTAGAAACTCAGATTTGTTCCCAGTCTAGCATCTTTATGGGCACAGTGTAGGCACATTTTTCTTTACAGAAATTTTTCTTTTCTGAAAGTAACATTGTTTAAGTATTTTACATGACTCTCCTGTACCCAGCACCTGCCCCAGGAGTACGTGGGGCATTTTCTATTGTGTTTTCTCTGACAGTTGTATGAGTTGTATGACAGTAGTACCACTCTTACTTGGTAAGGAGAAAAGTAGTGAGTTAGTGTCACCTTGTGAATGTCTGATCCTTTAGATTCAAACTTGTGTGGGTCAGCAGTTGCTTCAGGGATGCCCCTGAAGTAATTATCAGAGTTGGATTCCACTGCTGTGTACTGAAATGAGTGTAAGTCTCCTCCAGCACATGCCTTCTGTAACACAGACCACGTTATAAAACAGTCACCTTGGGCAGAATAATTGTGAAAGAGGTTTGCTGAAGGCTGATCATGGATCTTCAGAAGATACTTTAAGAATTTATGAGGCCCCTTGTCCTGTTAGCACACCCACTGATGAGCACCCATCTGATTGCACACGTGCCCAGCACGGGTTTTGCAGCACAAGGTTCTGCTGATGTGTTGTGAGCCCATTCCTTCTCTGGATATCGAGTGCCCAGACTTGTTGGGCCCCAAACAACCTTACTGTAACTTTACTCTTGGCATTTAATGCACATCCTGGCAATTTTTCCTTCTTTCTAGTTTATGAAGCCTCCTGTGGTTTCAGTGCTAGAAGCTGTTGCAGGCTGTCTAGGTCTTCAAGAAAAAGTCATCTTCTTTAGAATACATTACTGTGGATTAAGACACTTTTTCTATTTAATGCAGTTTTGCATGACTCTAGTCATGACTGGAACAGTTACTAGGATTAAGTAATGTGATTAATATTTGTTTTCCTCATAATCCTAATGCAACAGAATATATTTATTGAAACTCCTTGTTTTGATAGGGTTTTTGGTTGATCCATTTTTAGTTTATAGGCTCATTATTTTATATTGATGTTGGGAAAAGCAGGTTGTAAGCTGCTTAGGTTTTGGGAGCCTTGCAAATGGAGAGATGCTGATGCCGATTCTAGAAATGAATGTGCAGCCACAACAGCAAAAACAGTGGGACTGATCTACTCCACACCCTGTTCTGTCTGTTTTGTGCTCGTTCAAGAAGTGCTGTTTGCACTGGTGGACTATTGCAAAAGTATGTATTTTGTGTTGGTGTGACTGAGATGTAAAACCTCAGCTCTTGCAAGTGTAGGAACTTTAAGTATGAGCAGAGCTTCTTGGAGTTGAAATAGCTGATGGTTTTGAATGGATTCAGGTGCTTCATGTTCTGAAATAAGAATTGTACTTTACAAAAGAACCTTAGAATCCGTGGAGTTCCCTTTTAAACTGCCCTATTCCAGAATCATGATAAATGTATTCCTTGTGTTTCTCACATGTTAAATTTAGCTTTGTCCCTTGGTGGCTTAATTTTGCATACTTGCTTCATAAAATGTCTTCCCCTTCGCTATTTCCTGCTCTTCTGTTCTCTGTGGAATTTGAAGGAGGTTGGCTCTACTGGTGGTGTTATTTTACTCAAGAAGGAGTCTGTTTTCACGGACAATGGAGAGATGGTGATTTAATTAGAATAGCTTCTACAAGGGAGGGGTATCTTGCAAGCAACAGTATTTTCTTTCTTTTCCTTTCTTTTTATTTTGTATCCTTTATGGTCAAGAAAAGGTATTTTTCCAGAATAGTGTTGTATTAAGAGCTGAGGCAGTTCCACAGACCAACACAGTTTGATACTCTATTACTACTTTTATTTTAATGTGGTGTATAACTATTGAAACTCTGTGACATTGTGATATCTATGACACAGCCATATGCACTGTAATAGTTTTACCTTTAAAATGGATTGCCACCTCGTCCCAGAGTGAGTGAATTTAGATTGAACAAAAAAAAAATATTTTTAATGTTTCATGAATCCCATGGGTAATAGTTTGCTGTTTCATTTTGAATCAGTTGCCTAAGGCAGATCTCAGTCCTCATGCTCAGTGGGGATTCAGGGCGTTCAAAAGCTGACTTGTGTAGAATCAGACCCCTTTCCAGCTGTGGCAGTCCTCTTCTAATTCCCATTTTAAAAGGAGCAAATAGATACTAAAGTCTGGCCAATTGGTTTAAACCACTTGACGGAATGGATTAATTGCTGAGAAGATACACTCTTGAAAACACCTCTCAAGTTGTGAATTGCATTTCAAGAACTGCTTTTTCCTTTCTCCTCTTCACCTGTCAGGAGCAGTTCTGAACGGAGGAAGGAGAAATCCAGAGATGCAGCAAGATGCAGAAGAAGCAAAGAGACTGAAGTTTTCTATGAACTGGCTCATGAGCTGCCCCTGCCCCACAACATCAGTTCCCATCTGGACAAGGCATCCATAATGCGCCTGGCCATCAGTTTCCTACGGACTCATAAGCTTCTGTCTTCAGGTAAGATCTGGCTAAAAGAAGTTAGTTGTTAGTGCTAGTTGGTGGCACCTTGGTAAGATTGTGCATGCTCTTCTCTGAGTATAGGATTACCGAAGTCACAACTAGTGCAGTTTTTTGGCCTCTCTCAAAAAACCTCTCAGGACTCCTGAATGTGGTTTATTAAGCTCAGTTACTGCATTTCAAGATTTTAAGAGTTTAATCAGAATTTAAACATACACCTTAAGCTTCCATGCTGAAAGAAGTGAATTTTGATTTGGCATGGCAAGCATGCTTGTGCCACCACATTCAAACAGCAGCTGGGAGGTTCTGAGGGTCCAGTACTTTGATTGAAAGGACTAACTGTGCTATCCACTGGCAATGAATAGTGGTAAGTTGTTTATGGCAAGGTAGACTAAGATAGCCAAAACAACTTTTAAATAATTGATGTGAATGGATTCTACATAATCAAAATCTTGCTCATGTTGGACTAGTAGGAAATGTGAATGAGCATAATTTTTATAGCCTGTGAAAACTGATACAATTAGCAATATTCTTACTTTGTCTCTAAATTGAATCATCACTTTGATGGAAATCTGTGGCTTGAATAGCCTGTAAGATCAATGAAAACAACTGATGTTTCCAGGGGAACTTTCACATGGTGACCTGTAAGTGTTGAGAATGCAAAACAACACTTGCATTGTTTGTGAAAGGTAAACCCAAAATTTCATCTTTTCCTTCATTAATGGTAAAACTCCCAATAAGGTCACGACTTCATTTCCTCTCTTCAGAAAAGTTGAGTCATACCATAGCAATTACTTTAAGAAATGTTATTGGGAACTATCCCACTCTGTGGACGAGTATGCTGTTGGTTTGTTGTTGGTTACTCTGAAAGATATGGCAAATTCAATTCTGCTTCTGTATCTCTGTAAATTTTTGTAGTGCTTTTGGCTTCTGCGAAAGACTGTTGTATAAAACGCAAGTATTTTCATCTTTGCTTATAGAATATGGTTTTTACATGTAGTTCTGTGAAAAGTTTATTTGCTGAACAGTGTTTGAAAATCATCTCCAATCTTGTCAGGTAACTAATACTTAAAGAAGTTGCATAAATAGGTAAATGTTCTTAAACATGCCATACGCCAAGCCGATTTGTTAGTAACTTTCTCATAAAAACAAGACTTCAGTTTTTCAAATATTTATGTGGCATGAACAAGAGACTGAAACAGCCCAGGAAAAACAAACTCCTGAAGGGCTGTAACAGATAATATAAATAATGTGTGTGCCTGTGAAAATGGGCATGAAGTAGTTGGATGCTGTCATCATCAAAAAAATACATTTGCTCACCTGCTAAGATTAAAGTGAACTTTTAAAATACATTTACATTTCTCAGTGAGGAAAAAATCAACAAATAAAACATTTATTTTGATGCTTCTGTAGTGTTAATGTTTAGATCACATTATTTGATAGTGATGTCAACTCAGTATATGTTTATAATATTCATACATACACATAAAGATAGGATATTTCTGTGACAGTGTTTGAAAAACAACGTGATTCATGTAGCTGATATACATTTTCTTGAAGTACCACCAGTACCCAGCAGTTAGAAAAGAATCTGAAAATAAAACCTTACAGTAGCAACAGGCTGTGCTTTAATATTTCATGCTTTCTCTATGTTAGTTATTTGCCTTAAATCTGATGCACTCACTTCCCCAGCCTAAATATTAAATTGAAGTCCTCTCATGAAAATTTGTGTTGTTAGTCACGTGCAGATTCATCCATGAGTGCGTCTTTGGGCACCAGAGGTATAAATAAGGCTTTCAAAGTCTTTGGTGCTTCTATTCTGAGAAATTGAACTTAAGGTACTTTAAAGGGATTGATTTTCAGGAAATTTTGGGTATTATTTTCTGATAATGAAAACACATCAAAATCAAAGAACTCAAGCCAGAAAACCATGTCTGCTTCTCATCTACTGTTCTGAATATAGCTAATACTTAAATTAGATTGTATAGCTTTGATTGTGGACCTCTGAATAATGTCAGTCTTTACAAGGCTTTCACTAGAAGGCCAGCCAATTTAATCAGAGGTAGGTTTTTGATGCAGCTGTAGGCTCACAGATGAAAAGGTTTGCTGCTTATCATGCTTTGACGAGTTTGAAGCAAGATGGAAACTGGGCTTGTGTGATGGCTGTGCTCCTTTCGTTCTTGTTTTTGCTCTAGGCCCTCTCTGAGCACCAAGCAAAGCTGCGCCAAAGGTTTCATGTGCATATTTAGCAGCCTGGAACTTAGCCCTAAATTCATTGTTGCATTTAAAAGTCTGATTTGACTGATGGGGAGCATAGGGGATACTGTGTCACATCTGACAGATGAACTGGGAAGTGGAGAGGTGGAAGTACATTAGAAGCAAATGCCCATGCTGGCCTGCAAACCCCCTCTTGTCTTCATGGAAACTGTTTTTGATTATTTGGGCTAGACACTTAGTGTAAACTGGGGTTAAGTTAGAGTATTTGTTCTGTCATTAGGACGTTGAAATAACTTGTACTGCATTTATATATATATATATATATATATATACAGTGTCACTAAAACAAGCTTGCAGTGCAGCCTCAAAAATGCTTCAAACTACAATAGAGAAAAAACCTACTGCTTGCTTAGCATTTCTCTTATTTATTTTGTAAAAACCTTCTAGTACACCAGATTTTATTTTGTATTACTTTTGTGGGCGCGATTCTCATCTGTTTCAAGGTGATTTTGCCTGAAGCAGAGAGAGCGAGACTCTTCCCAGGACTGCACCCTCATCTTTCTGCAAGCTGATGCTCCAGATGGGATTTCAGAGATGGCTGTAGGCAACTTGCCAGCCTCAGTCCACTGGCATTGAGTGTCTCATGCCCCTTCCTATTATTCCCTGCCTCGAAATAGGGCTTTTCACTCGTGTAACTTGGGCTGGTTTACTAACTGAGTCTGCATAATGATTATTTATCTGTCGGGAAGCCAAGACCTGGGGAAATCTATGCCCACGTTTTTCCAGCAGGTGAATGGCAAAGCCCCTGACTCTGAGCCCTCATTGAGAGTGCTACGTGCCTCCAAAAATCCTGACTTGTGGCTCGCAGGGTGCACGTCTCCTGCAGGCGTTGCAGGGCCCGAGCTTGGCCCTTGTATCCTATCATAATAGGAAATAGCTGGTTGTATATCTCAGAGTTCAAAAGGGTAAAAAATACCAGGTTTTGCTTTATAAAAGTTGCTGCTTTACTTAGTAACACGTTTCCCTTTGATTTTCACAGTAGGCAATTCTGTGTGGGAATGTTGGAGAGGAAGCCTTTAACATTTAGAAATGCAGGCTGTTCGTCTGAGGGCCTGATTGAGATTAGTATCACAGGAAGCAAACTGAAACAATGGCTTTATAATACTGTTTCCATGTTGTACACAGAACAGTACAGGGTATAATTGGAATGCTAAGTAGAAATATTTAATTATGGTCATCTTAAATATTTTTCAAGATGTCTCCTAATTCTGTTGGCAGAATACATTTTTGCCATCGTCACATTTGAATGTTTGGGATAAATTTAGAAATGATCTTTGTTCATTTCAAGTAAAGGCTTTGATCCCATGAAGTTGCTGCTGAAAATAGGCATTCTGATGCTTATCGGTAGTGGAGTTTTTGGATTTGGTATCTTATGCCCTTTAGTTCAGCCCAAAAAACTGTTAGTACTTTTCCCTTATCATTTTTAGTACAGCTGGTAAGTTGGGCTAATGCTTTTTAGCAGGGGTAATAGATGGCAAAAGAGAAGTAACTGGCTTTTGCTAAAGGATGACTGTCTTGGTTAGCAGCTAATGTTGTGGTAGCTGCTAAGGCTGCCTCAGATATTCTGTTTTTGTCTGAATATGAAGAAGATAATCCCTTTTAGGAAGCCTGTATATGTGGTGCCAGTAATTTTAAGTGTTTATTTGAACCATGCGGATGCTAAAGGCATTCCAGGAGCCAGAACTCTTTGGTACCAGAGTTTCTGTGTGCCAGGACTATAGACTTTTTAGTCAGGTTAATCAGGCCAACACAATTTTATCAGCTTGCTTTAATCCCATCCCAATTGTGTGGTCACCTGGGTGTCTCTTCTGTGCAGAAATCCAGCAAAGGAAGCTGGCTGGGAGTTGCTCCTGTGCAGGCAGACAGCAGCAGAAATGGGGAGGGAATGGGGAAGCAGACAGGAAGTTGTTTGGGAGAAGGGAGGCCACAAGGAAGCCAGTGTGAAGTTGTTTCAAGGGAGGGAGACAACAGAGCCGGAAAGCCAGCAGGGAGCAGAAGGGAAAAAATAGCTTTTCTCTAGGCTTTTAAGGGAGAGGACAAACTGTGGGGAGAACTGGTCTGGGCATTGTTTCTGGATGTCTGGACAAGCTGCATCTAATGTCAGACCATTGTGGCATAAAACAGTGCTTTAAAAATAGCATGTCTACTTGGTTGCTTTTTAAATTGGAAAAATAGTTTTATGCCAACCATGATGCTCAGCTGGTGCTGAGTGCTTCAGCTGCTTGAACTGATGGTCCTTTTCAGGGAAAGAGCAGCAGAAGGTCCCGTGGGGCTCAGAGCCTGGGCTGATGGGGTGCTGTATCCTGCCATTGAACACTGTAGGACTCAAATCAACTTCCTGGGAGCAGCATCTGAATAATTTGGCTAGATACAAACTCTGCAATAAAAACAACACTAACATAAGTGTTGTCTTTATCCAAGTTACTTGTGCACTTGGAGATAAGAGCCCTTCAGGAAGCTTCGAGTTTAAGAGTAGCTTTTTCTTGATGTATCTAAATTGAAAGCTTTTATTGAACACATTGAGAATATCCCCTTGAACAGGATGCACTGCCTTGTCAAGGCAGGAAAAACGTGGGAAAAAATCAGTTGCTTTCCTTTGATGGAAGACAAGAAACCAGGAAGAGACAAGACTGTCTCAAAGCTGCTCTCTCTGATGCAGGATAAAACCGCTGTTAGATCTTCCCTTACTTCTGCCTGCTGGCATCGGGCAGTTTTTACAACCCTTCTCTGGAGTGACAGCTACAGTCTGGTATCTGTTATACACAATATCTAAGTGGCTTTCTGGTACTTATAGGAACAAGGATGAAAGACAAACGCAGAAAAATCTTGTGCAGGTGACTATGTGACCTCCAGTAGAAACACATTTAATAACCATCTACCCAACCTGAATTGACTGAAAAGGCCCCTTTGAGCCTGATCAAAGGTGTTAAGAGGAGTATAGGCAGTTTGCTAGGAGGTTGTTTATACCTGGGCAGTTTTTTCTTGTAAGGAAAGCCTGATTTTTGAGCCTTCAGACTCGTTCCAAGAGGTTGGACTGAAGGAAATGAGCAAGCATCTACGGAAAAAGTGTTCTTAAACTTGGGAACAGTGCACATCCTGACAGTGGGAATTAATCAAAGCTTGTTTACAAGAACTATTTTTAGCATAAAAGGTTATCATAAACACTGCAATAAGCATTTGCCATCAGAGTTCAAAGTTTCTTGTGGATGAATAAATACTACTGTGGTGGTTAGAAAATTTGTCAAAATAAATACTTACCAAAATTTAGTACAGACTGAGACACGGACTGAAAAATACTGTATCAAAATTTGCTGCAGTCATAAATGCTGCCTTGGGGAAATATGAAGAGTGGATGACCCTTCAAATGCTGGGGCATGGGACATGGTTGCTCTGTTTTGGGTTCTCCTGTAGCTCTGACAGTCATCCCAGGGAGCCACTGAACTTTTCTGAGGCTTTTTGACATGTTTCAATATCTCCTGATGTCCCATAGACAGGGATTCTCCTTCTGTATAGGCTTCACAGTGTTACATGAACACAATCTTATGAGCAATAATATTTCAGTCTGCTGAATGTGCTATTCATTTATATTTAAACTAGCATATTAGCAGTCCAGTCTCCTTGCCATACTGTCATGGTGTCCTAACTGAGGTACTTCCCTTCACAGAGGGAAGATGGAAGAAGTTGGAGGGAAAAAAACAAAAATGCATCCTTATTTCAAAATTCAGTTAGTATCTCTTCTGAAAAGCAATGCTAAAAAAAAAAAAGGGAAGAAAAAAAAAAGTCAGTGTAAACTGAGTCCCACTGTTACCTTTCTTGAAGACCTGGAGAATCTGGCAAGTCTATGTGGGGTGCTGCTATCTGGATAAAGTGACCTCAGACCTACTGGAAACCAAAGGCTGAAGTTCTGCCCTCAGCTTCTCATGCTTACTTCCCACTTCCATTTGGTCCCAGCTTTCTCAAATATTTTCCATCTGAAGCTGAATTTTCTTATGCTAATGCTTCAGTCAAGCCCCAAGGTAAATTAATGAAGAAAATTTAAAGCAAAGTGAAAGACAATAGGGATCCTTCCTGAGGAGGAGCTTGCACTAGCCATGCCTTTATTTGTTTTTCATCTTCAAAACAGAGTCTAAAGCCAACCAGATTGTGGCAATGACTGAATTGCCTTGGATGTACCAGTTCCTAAAGTGTGTATACTCTCTGTGTATTCCTAGCTAGTAGTTTGTACAGGACAAAGGCAACATGCTATAATGCTGACACTGCAGCCATAGGAGGGACTACTATTTATTATTTATATTACTATAATTATACCAGGTTACCTGATACAGGGCATGCTGGGGCCACCACAGTGATGCCCAGCCTATTTGCTGCAGACTAAAGATCCTCAGGTAGCTGATATGCTTCAGGGGGTTAGTACAGATGACACCACCTGGGACTCTATTTGCAACCACCATAAAGAACCTGGAAACAGCAGAAGACATGAGCACCTTTGGTGTGTCCTCGAGTGCTGGAGCTGCACAGGTTGGCTGCTGGGGACTGCTCATGGAGAACAGGCAAGGACTAGATGGGCAGCAGTAGCACAGTGGTGGCTCCTGGAGGTACTTGTCAACCTGCCTTCATGTGCCTGATGGTGCATACACACAGTTTCCTTGCTGCAGCTGCTCAATCTTGGAAATGTGAGCATGCCCTATTAAGTGCTACAAGAAACCTGTATCTGCCAGCTCCCCTTTTCCTGCTGCACCAGGGCTACTAAGGGAAAGGGACGGGGTGCAGTGGGGTTTAATGAGTTACCAAGAAGGCTGGAAGGTGTCTGCAGAACACTTTGGTTAGGCTTTGAGGTTATGTTAGACAAGATGCACGGCAGCACAATCACCCCTCCCTCCTCCCAGTCCACATTACAGATGCCTCCAGCTGGACAAAGATAATTTTAATATAAGCAGTTGAACTCTGATCCCACAAACCCCTTTAACCACGTGCTTTAAGGCTGACTGTGTCGTGTAAGTGCTGTGCTAAGCTCTGACATTAAGGGTTTGAACCTGCAGCCCTGATGTGAGTGATCCTATGTCCTCTGTATGTGTTTGTATAAGTAATATAATTTATATACATGGAAAAGCAAACTTGATCATCTGATAATACAAGTAAAGTGTTTGTCTTTCACTGTTGGAGGCATTTAAGAATACAAATGCTTTGAATAGCCTTCCTGCTTTTGAATGGTCATGTTTTGTTAATGCAAACTTAATGAGCTGGGGAAAAAAATGGAAAGGAGGGTCTGGGGTTAGAGCTGAAAAGTCATTTTTTCTCTGAACCCACACTTGGCTGATTGTCTTGGGCTATAGCCACAATCCCTGCTGAATAAACCATTTGTTTGCTTCCGGAAAAGTAAAAAAAGACCCTTGACATTCTTTACACAGCAGAAACAAACTTGGGAGCAGATGGTCACTTACCTTTTTTTTTTTACTTTTCTTTTTTTCCTTCCCTAAATGTCATTATGGTCAAAGTGCATACTATTCAAATAATATTATTGTGTATTTTCTGTATTTTAAATGCTAGTTCTGATGTAATTTCCTGAAGTAATTTGCTTTGTACTGAGGAGGAACTGGCCCCTGTGTGTGTAGCTAGAATTGCAGAGCAGGGACATGAAATTATGAATCCCCAGCCTGTGCTGGCCATCCCCAGACAGTGTCCTCTTTTCCCTGCTACCAAACAGTCGTGTTGAGAAGCAAAGGGTGATAAAGTGCTCCCAGTGGCTCCAGGGCTGAGTCCATTTCTTCCCTTGTTTGCATGGTGGGTGATGGGCTGCTGCCAGGAAGGGATGTTGAGGAACAGGAGGATGCAGCAGCAGCAGCCAGCGTCGTTTTTGTCACTGCTCATCTGTTCCAGACAGGGCTTTGTGGGCTCTGCATTGCAAATGCTCATCCCTCTGCATTTGCTTGCAGTCCATCCTTAGGCACTAGCAGATGTAGTTGCAGGAGCTATATAGATCAAACTTAGCCTTTAATCATAACTCATTAATACTTCAAAGTAAAAACTGCATTAGTTTGGCTCAGCCTCTTCCTTATCCAAAAAAATACCAAACTAGAACCACTAATAATGTTTTACAAAGCAATACCCCATTCCTGCTTCTAGGCTTCACTCAAAATGAGTATTTCAGCAATAGAAATAAAATGATCAATGTGTTGTTTCATGAAAGAAAACAAAAATTAATGACTTTTCTCAAGTATGTTTGCTATGGAACAAAAACTGTTTGCTGAAATTGCAACATTAAACCAACAAAGAAGAGGAACTTCTCCAAGAAACTTATTTAAGAGTTCTTGCAAGTAAGGCTGATGCAATTACAGCTGGAGCCTCTGGACAGCAAAACTGGTGGTGGGTCCAGCCTGGAGCACTCTTGTGCCACCACAAAGGGACACAGAGCAGAATTGCTATAGCTCTTCTCATGTCGTTGTTGCTGCCCGGAGCTATGGAGCACCTTTCATCTAGACAGGATTTAACCCTTATTGTCTCACAAGGCCATGGGTTTTTTGTTTCTTTTGGGGGTTTTTTTTGCTCTGTTTTCTTGTTTTGCCTCCCTCCAAATTCAGAGCCTTACAACTTATATTTGCAATGACTGATCACAAATGTGCAGGCCAACTGACAAAACTATAAAGATAAGCTCCCCGCAGCATGTCTGAGGTACACAGACTAGATGGAATATCTGTAAATAGTTTTGTAAAAAATTAATTCCAGAAGTTTCACATAAAACATAGAAATTAATAGGCCAGCTCCTACACTGGAATTTTTCTATACTAGCTGTCTGCAAATCATCCCCTGAAAGCTTCTTATTCACAGATCTGAAACATGCTTAAGAGCTTTGAAAGGAAGTGGACGCTTGGGTGACTGGCAGTAGGAGGAGCAGTATCTTCCCCTTCCCTCCCTCCTTGCAGTTTTGCCTCCATACTGCCTCCCATGGCAGGAGAGGGGCCATGTGAAGCACACAGACAAGGGTGTGGCAGTGCCATCATTGTCACTACACTGAAGTCAAAAAGTACCAGGAAAGTACATAACAAAAAAAACACCAAAAACCAAAAGACAAAAAACAAACCCTGTAATAAATGTTCTATCATGGCCTTAGATTTCAGCTCAGCAGTGGCATGTCTTTTCCAAAAAAGTGTAAGATGCACTGGGTTCATGGATCTGCCTAGGCTAACATCTGGGACATAAGCAGAATCTGGGGCTCTCCTCCTTATGGCACAGGAGAAGTGTAGATGGGTGACCAGAGTTTGGTGGAGTAGAGCATAAGGAGTTCTGATGTCTGCAGATGAAAAAGCAGGTATCAGTGGGATGGATCTGTGGTTTTCTGAGGAATACTGAGATTGATGGGATGAAAGATCATTTCACCCAAAACGACTTCATAGGCATGGTTTTCTAATTTTTCTACTAGAAGTAGTGTTAGCAGATGTCTACATAGTGAGTGGAGAGGTCTATTTAGACATACTTTGTAGGAATCATATTTTAACTTCTTAGAAAACATGACCTGATGGAAAAAGCCCTTTGTTAGCTGTTTATTAGGAATGCATAAATTTACATACCTTCTGTAACACTTGCCCTGTGCTTTGTAGCTGTTAGGATTCACAAATGTTGCATGTGGCCAAGAGAACGTGTACAAAGAAGATGCCCTTCGGTGTCTGGGAATGTAGGTGTTATTGACTGAAAACACATCACACTAAAGGTGAATAGAGGGTATATTGTATTTGCCAAAAGATTTAGAAAAATATCTCCTGCCTTTCTAGAAATAAGGGCATCCCTTTCACATGCTACTCAGAAGGCCTTACCAGAAGGGGTTTGTGGAAGTGAAATTTTAACAGCAGAAAAATGTTTTGTTGCCTTGTAACTGGATGTGTTTGCCTTGAAAGAGGCTAGCTGTGGTGCTGAAGGCTTTAAATGCTTTTTTTTTCCTTCTTTTTTTTTTCTCAGTATGTGCTGACAATGAGAATGAAGTAGAGGCAGACCAGCAGATGGACAACTTGTACCTGAAAGCTTTGGAGGGATTTATTGCCGTGGTGACACAGGATGGAGACATGATCTTTTTGTCAGAGAATGTCAACAAATACATGGGTCTTACCCAGGTAACTTGTTCCCTTAATGCTTTCCTATCTTTGTAATACAGTTCCTAGAAACAAGTTCTATGCCTTAATGCAGAAACCCCAGCTGTGTATCAGTGCAAAAAAAGACTGGAAATAAAATGCCTTATTTCTCAGGCAGGTACCCTCCACAGCAGACAGTAGGGGTGGGGGGTTCCCTCTCCCTTCCTGTCAAAAGTTGTGATGTCTTTGATGATTGCAAATTTGCCTTCCTAGACATGACCACGGAGGGGAGAAGGTGGTTATTCGACTTGCACCTTAGACTATGGGAGAGGTGGGATAGAGTTGCTCTTTTGGGTCCCCCCTTTCTGCTTTCTGGACTGGGTTTTTTTCCTTCTGTGTTGAAAATACCGAGTGGTGTTGACTGTTAACTGCACTGTGCAAATCCAAAGATAAGAGAATTGTTCTGTGGAGAAAATAAGAAGTTATGTATACGATAAACACAGGGAGGGTCACAGGATTCATGTCTGTGAGCATGCTCTTGATGCACTTAGTTCCAGTGACCAGTTTCATTAGAATAGGTGATATTTAAAAACAGATAAATACTGTCAATTGCTTTATTTGACTAAGTGTAGCTCTTACTTCTGTGCAGGTGGAACTAACTGGGCACAGCATTTTTGACTTCACTCATCCATGTGACCATGAAGAAATTCGAGAGAATCTGAGTCTGAAAAATGGTAATAATGAAAATACAAAAGTCACTGTTTGCTTTTTAAATAACCAAATTAAGTAATTGGCTAGCACTAGAGATGGTTAGTCATGGTAAATGGAATTCTCATTACCAGAGTAGTTGTTAACTGTTATTCAATTCTTTGCAGATTTGTTTTGTTCTGCCAAATATTGCTTAAATATAATAGCACTAAGGACTGTTTGTTTAGTGTTTTCCTTTCATCGAGTTAAGATGGGCATAATTTTTTCAGTTGTAATGCTTTGGAAAGATTTATATGCTGCAAGTTAAAAGAGGTTTAAATGCACAAACTCCTATTTAAGTTCCACTTAAAGCTTTAGGTCTGAGCTCTACAAACTGCTCTGCAATGGTCCATGCATCTTTGATGGCCTCTGCAGGTAAATTATCTGAGAATTAGACTCTTACTTCTGACGAATCCTTCATGCTTAAAAGTAGAAGAAATGAAGAAGGAAAATGAGAAAACTCATTTCCCATTTTCCTTATACAGGTCCAGGCTTTGGAAAGAAAAGCAAAGAGATGTCAACTGATCGTGACTTCTTTATGAGGATGAAATGCACCGTTACCAACAGAGGCAGAACTGTTAACCTCAAGTCTGCCACATGGAAGGTACCATATTTGAACCATAATAAGTGGTTTTGATTTTAAAAACATTTTCACATGTAGAGAAAGTACATTCTAAGTTTGTTTCTCATTATTTCAGGTTTTGCACTGCACTGGACAAGTTAAAGTGTATAACACTTGTCCTCCTCACACTCTGTGTGGATATAAAGAGCCTCTTCTCACCTGCCTTATAATAATGTGTGAGCCTATTCAGCACCCTTCAAACATTGATATCCCCCTGGACAGCAAGACCTTCCTGAGTCGCCATAGCATGGACATGAAATTTACCTACTGCGATGACAGGTAAGCTCCATTGATTTTTCCTTTCCATAGGTGTTTCTATCTTCTTGGACAAAACAAATGCCCTCCTGTGTGGACCCAGTAAACAAGAACTAGAAGAAAGTACAGTCCGTTATCAAACAGCTATTTAGTGACTCACTTAATCCCCTTCAAATATCAATTTAGACAAAATGGTACTTCTGCTGTATTTCCTCATCCTGCCAAGTGAGGAATTCAGTTTTACTGGAATAAGACAAGGCAACTTGCAGCCACAAGCATTAGTTTCTCAGAGATTAACTGATAAAACTGAAAAGGGTACAGTATTTTTGTTCCCGTATTTTAGAGAATGTCTCAAATGGCATTATACGGACCTTAGTCAAGGACTGGTTTATGGTTGGTTTGGCCAGGTTGCAGTTACTGGTTAGCTGGCAAGTACTTCATGGTGTAAATTAATTAATAATTGCTAAGGTATCCACAGTACCTGCAGCTCTGAGATGGAGTTTCAGCCTCTTGCTCAATGAAAAGCAAACAACCTTTGCTGGTTCTCTCTTTGCTCCTTTTAGTGGCAAAATGAAGAGGAGGATCTTGGGTCAGGCAAGGGGCTGTATCTTCTGCTCTTAAGAGAAAAGTATTGAGATCCCCCGGTCTTCCCTTGCCTGATTTCTCCTGGGATCTCAATGGCATTTCATACCATCTACCTCTTCTCCCTGTCTATGTACTGTGATAACCATCTTCCATGTGGGGAATGAGCCAGAGATCCCTTCCCATGAAGTGTCTTCCTGTTCTGCATTTACCCAGAAAGCTCTGTCTTGAGTGCTGTGGGTTTGGTGTGTGTTTGGGGAGTTTTTAAGTTTATGAGGTGATCACTGGATTTAAGATGAACTTCTATGCCTGAAGAAATTGGTGTCCTGAAATTCAGAGGTGCTAGCAACCTCTGATGTCTGGAGGTTTATGGCTGGGTTTATATGTATGCTTGCATCTTATGCAAAAACTCGCAGGGCTGACATTTTTGTTGCTTCTCTCAACTTTCGGAGGTTTTTTTAAAGTTTGCTAGGTAAGATTGTTATTTTAGACAATGTGACGCAGCAACTGTACAAAGTAGCAGTGTTAGCAGCTGTGGATGAAAGCGAGATTGCAAGTGTGAAACTTGTGACTGACCTTCTCCTGACCTCTCTGAGAACTGAGCAGCAAGTGTGCTGTAACTAGAAATGGCCTCTGATGTAACCACAATCAAACAGGCTTTTTTTTTCTTTTGTTATTACTATCAGGATGAACATATTGAGATATCAATAGGATTTTGCTGCTGGAAGCAACAATGTGGTAGTGACTTGTTATTAAAAGCAGCGTACCTCTGAGTTACTGCAGCCATTCAGTGGCAGGCTAGAGGACAGCAACAGAGGATTTTGCTTTATTGCAGCATTCACATGTCTCTGCAAGACTTACTGCATAAGCCATTATGAATGAGAATTAGAGGGACTGATGCTATCCCATTAAAGACACACATGCTTATTTTAAAAATAATAATGTATTATACCCAGTCTTTAATAGTGGGTGTTTGATTTACAGGGAAAATACTTCACATGGCAGTGAAATATAACAGCTTCCTCTGGAAGATTTAACTTGTAGGGATTTTAGAGATTTTTTTTCCTTTAGAACCACACAACAACAAAGCAGCATGTCTTTTACTAGATAGTTTTGATTGGGTGTTTCATTCATGTTTTATTGAGATTTTGATAAAGCTGTAAACAGCCAGTCAGGCCAGAGAAGGAAGAGACCTCACAAACCTTTCAAGTTTTTTGCAGCATATCTGCCTAGTTCTTACTTCCCTCCCAGAAGGGATGTTGATTTCTCTCCAACAGGCGACACATCACTAGACACATAAAAATGCAAACCACTCAGCAGTTCTTATCAAGCTGGGTGCTGCTAGACAAACTGCATTGAAGGAGCAGCTTATGCCAAGTATGTAAATCCAGGCTGGGGAGTGGAGGAGAGAAGGCAACATGTGCCAGTCAGATGTCTACACCCTTCTCAGCGTACTCTGTCCTTTCCGCAGTGACACAGCAGGGCTGACACAGCTCATTTCTCCATAGAAGACTCTGCCTTTCCAGATCAGGGCTGATAACACTGAGGGCAGCATGCCTCCTCTACCAGACTTCTGCACTGGTCCTAGTATGCTCTTTGAAGTTCATCTGGTGTGGACAGGTCTGCTTCCAGGGAGCATTACGTTTTTATTTCAAAGTACTCAGTTAAAGAAGCACTAGGATTTCTGAAGATAATCTCATATGAGGCAAAGCAACATGCAAAATACAGGCTGGCTACCATACCACACTTAGTAACAAAAATGAGTTGGTTGACATGAAGTGCCTTTATTCTTTTGGCTCTTGCTTAGGAGGGTACAGGGTAGATGCAATATGAAGCAGGCAAGACTGGCCATCCCTCTTTTAAAATGTGTGACATAGTAGCCCATATAATTTGCCTTCCAGAAATAATTATGTATATGGGCCTATGACTTGCCAGTAGTTAGCTGGGATATGTTTGTATTCTTAAAACAGTGTTTGAAAGGTGATGAGTGTGCAAAGAAAAGTTTGTGAGATAGGAATAGTAAATATGGGTTGTTCTGTTAAATGCCTGCTTCAGCCTTTACTGGAGTGTGATTTAAAAATGTTCCCTTGCTCCACTTATCTTAGCTAAGTGGTTTACAGAAGGATTATTTTAGCTGTAATACAGAAATGCTGACCAGTGGTACAATTTAATAATACAGGTGAGGATTTCGTTCAGCTGCACAATGCTTTTGTGTCAGGGAAGATCACCAGCGAGGGTGTTTCAGTCAGAAAAAAAGTCATGTCTTTGTACAAAGGCAGTTTTGTTACCTTGGTGTCATATCTGATGCTCGGGTGTACCTTCCTGTGCAGGGCCAGGGGGCCAATCGGTAGGTAGAAATAGTGGCAGTGTGTTTCTGTGGTGGAAAAATCCATAAAACAAAAGGGAAATCTGTATCTGAATTTAAGAGGAAACTCAAAACGGCTTTAGGTGCCGCAGCACATGCAGTCTGAGCCTTTATGCTTTATGCATTACAAAGGAAAATCGCACATTGAAGATTGGAGAAGAGGGTTCTGAAAGCATTTCCTTTTCACCTTCATCCTTGTGACCTCTTGGGTTCTGGGGGTGGATATGGAAGCACTCTTTGCGTGTAGTTGCTGTGGGCAGCATGTGTGAGGGGAGGGAAGGAGAGATAAGGAAACAAATGTGTTCTGCATGGGGCATGGTGTGCAGGTGGCCACTCCAGAGGCTGCGACACCAACCAGTTCCCTGGCACCAGCACACTGAAAAACGCAAGTGCTTTGTTGCTTTGTGGCTATGGCTTTGAAGTTATGGTATTATATATTCCTTACTATGAGTAACCTGGTTAGTTATACTCTTTTTTTTCCTGATTAGAACATTTTAATGGAAGATTTGAAGAAGTAAAAAAGGAGCAATGGAGGATGTATGGTGGTTCAGAATAGGATGGTGCAGGAAGAAGCAATGCCACAGTGTTGGTTCAAGTTAGATTTCTCATATGAGTATACATGTGTAATTCAGGCTGTGCCTGACTTTGAGGAAACTGAGTTGTGTTGTGCTTCCAGTTATGTCCCAGTAAAACAGCTATATGCAGGCACAGGGCCTTGGGTGAGGATTTGAGTCAGTTTGCCATTTGACCTATATTTGGGGAATATTTTTAAATTAGCTGAGAATGCAAATAAGCATTTGAATGGACCTCCTGTCCCTCCGTTCCTTCTCAGGGGAAAATGCAGTATGAAGACAACAGTGAAGTGATGGTATTTGAAGCCAAACATCCACATTGGACAAAAATGACTAAACATGAATGGCTTCTTTAGTTAATAATAAAACTTTGATTCAGATAAACCAAATGAGTAGGAGTGAGAGTCTTGGCGAAGATTTTCATGTACCTATCTAGTCTTTCTTTGCCTACAGGACAGATACCCCTGACCAGGCCAGCCATCCCTCTCAGGAATGGCCAGGGGTCCCAGGATTTTGCATTTAATTTTTTTCACTTGCCTGGGTTAAAGTAGAAGCAGCCATGACTATTATTGAGAGGAAATGTAGTTCCTGCTGTAGCAGGCTGACAGAGTGCTTTACCCCAGGCATAGTGTCTGTGTTGGGCTTTATTAGGTTTTCTCTTTTTTTAAAACTCATTCTGCTTTAAGTATAACTTTGTTTTGTTTGTTCCCCTCAAGACCAGTTTAACTTCAATAACTTGGTAACAGTTTGAATACAGAAAGACTTTGTTAAGAAGTCCACACCCTCACACACACAGTCCACAGACAGCCTAACAAATATACACCCAGCTATTTTTTTGAGCAGTAAACATTATAGTAGTCTTTCACAAAAGAGCCTGACTTCTCAGTCCTGATGGTTCTTAGGTTACTATTTTAATTCCAGAAATGGTATACAATAAAAACCTTTATGCTCCTGTAAAGGGACAGAAAAGCATAATTTTAAGAAAAACCAAAACGCTTGAACTAGCTCATCTTATAGGAGAAGCAGCCTTTGAAGCAGTGAGCTTTGTTTGCTTTGTGTCCAAAGAGGTAAAGTAGGGCAAAGTTGTACAGTTCTAGAAATAGAATTCAGATCACTTGTTTCTTAATTGTGTACCCTAAGCACAAAACTTGGCCTTTATTCCATGTCCCAAGGTACTTAAATACATTGTATATTAAGGAAAACTAAAGTTGCACTCAAAAAGCATTTAAGTGGTGGTAGTTGAGACAGATTCCACATCTTTATTGTGTTTTCTGAGATTTGACCTTAGTATATGATGATGACAGGTTTAGCTGAGAAAACTGAAGTGCCAGTCTGGAAAAATTAAGATTCCCCCAAAGGTATTTGTGTTCTCAGAAATGAGTGGTTAACAGGAAAATAAACAGCCTCATAGCCCACCTGTCGTCTTAAACAAAAATTATCATCTTACTAATTATCATTCTACAGATGCAAAGGAAACACAAAGCCTACCATGGCAGGAATGCCATCCAAAACCACCATACAGTTTGTTTTCTAATTTTGTCATTCCACAGCTTACACAAAGAGCAATTTTCTGTCTGGTGTCTAAACAAAAGTAGAAGTCTTGTGTCCTGGACTGAGTTTTGTAAATGGCCCTTCAGTCCCACGGGGCATAGCCATTTCCCTGAATTTCTTAGTTATGTTCTCCTTCTCACTGCTCCATGAGATGCCTTTTCCTTTGCACATAGTCCTCTGTGTGTTCATCTGGCATTTTGTGTTGCTAAGAGTCTCCTGTGGGAAGCACGTGGAGCTTGGGCAGTGCACTCCCTGGCAAACCTGAAAGCAACGCTCAGGAGAGGGCAGTGCAAAGACCTAAGCTGGAGCATTTGCTACCTCCTGGCCCAGGTGCTCCTTGGGGTCCTGGCTGTGGCCAGTCTTTTTCCAGGAAGATCTTGGAAAACTCACAGGATGGGTGAGATGGAGATGGGGATAGTTGCCTGCCTATATTGGCCCTAGTGTGTAATGTGGCATGAACTTGGCTAATGTCATTTCCAGCCCTGCATGGCCTGCAGCCTACAAGATCTTTTTTTAAGCATTTCAGGGTCAGCAGCACCAGAGGAGGAATAAAGGAGCATGTGGACTGTCAATTTATGTACCCAAAACTAATACAGATAACAATTATTGCAGAGACGGTGTTTGTTATAAAATAGTGGTATTTTAAAGTGTATCTAGGAAACACTGTCAGCCAGTTTTAGGAATTTCTTTTGAGAGTGGGAGAAAGGAACACTCTAATTTTTTTTTTAATTCTTTTAATCCCAAGAGTCTTCAAAGAGAAGTGTAATAAGTCTGAATAGCATTAACAGATTAACAGATCAGTCAAAAAGGGCATGGAAGATGTTTAGCCATTTATTACTTTTTTTAAAGTAACTATTTTAAAACAATTACTCTTTATTAGTAGTTCACTGTTACCAGGCATAGATTTAGAATTTAGTCAATGTTGTGGGGTTTGTGGGTAATTCTTTGGTATCTTATTTTATCATTTTGTGTAATATGTAGTTGGTTGTAGTAAAAAGACACCAACCCACCACTTGCTAACTTTCATCCAAGATTACATTAGATCTAATTAAATTTGACATTGGCACAGGAGGATCGCACGACAAGTCCTTCTGTGCCATGGAATGACAAGAAGAGTCATTTTATAGTGAGGGTGCTCATTATGAACAGCAAGAAGCAGTTTGAGAGGGAGAATTACAGGATTGGAATACACAATTTTGCATGGAGATTGCAATTCCTTTAGGATAAGAGTTGAGTCCCTCAGCCTGCTGTAATGTGTATTTTTTGCTTACTATCTCAGTTCCACTGTTGCCACTCTTGAAGGCTATAATGTGGTGTTGGATTTGCACTGGTGCTGCTGTGTACATGATGCTTCTTTTTTACCCCATTATCTTTATTTCATTTTCCTTCTTGCTGCTCAACCCCCACTTGGCCTCAGCTCCCAATGACTGGATTAAGAGTAAATCCTCAACTTCCTGAATTTTTAAATCCTCAGCCTTGTCATAAGCTCCAAACTAACTGGGATGGTTTTATGATACTGTGCCATTATATAACCAAAGGCCATCATTTCTGTTTTTAAAGACTGTGTATTTACACTGGTACTGGCAAAAGCCTCTGGTCACTTCTATCATTGTGTCCCAGCTGACTGTATAAAGGCAAGCAGCAACTGTATTTTCTGAGCCTTGCTTTTATTAGGGCTCCTTCAGTATTTGTTGTATTCTCTTGATGGTTCATTCCTGATGACCAACTCATTATATGACCTAATTTTCAATAAGAAAGAAAAAGCAATCGTGGTTTCAGAGAAATGTTACATATTTGACTGGGATGCAATTTAAAAGCTCAGAAGCTTGTCAGTGAAGAGAGTCAAAGAAACAACTCTTTGAAATCTAGATTCAAGAATTTTCCCTTTGTTGGTCTAACTGTAATTGTAAATAAAACTGTAAACATAATTAGGAGAGTAAGTTTTTGAGGGGAACCCAATACAAGCTATATAATAATAATGGCCAATCTTCGCGAACGCAGATTTGGGAAGGGCTCACCCCACATGGGTGTGCCCTCCGAGCCTGTGCAGTGGATGTTTTAGGTGAGGCACAGCATGCGCAGAGCTGGCCCCACCGTTTAAGTCCTAAGGTTCATTTGCCACGGCCGAGCAAGCTTGGACAGTGACACTGAGGTCCTTAGGACTATCTACAGCACCCAGTACTAACTGGGGCTGACCCTGCTTGTCATCCGAGATCTGACGGGATGAGATGGCAGGGAGGCATTGAACTGCCGGGGGCGGTCCGTACACTGAGACTCGAACTCGCGACCTAGGAGCCAGAGTCGGGAGTACTCTCCACTACGCCACGGGACCACCCTAATACAAGCTATAGACCTAGGTTTATTCCATAAACCTAGGTTTATTCTACGGAAATCAAGACAGAGAGTAGTTTTCAGAGTGACAAACCCAAGGTGTCCTGGGGCTATGAGCTATACAGTTCTATGGAGGTGAGGGAAAAGCTGACTCAGTGCCTTGGCGTTCAAACTATACACAAAATAGTCCCATCTTATGTGTCTTGCTGGAGGGGGATCCAGGAGAAGAATGCCATGCTCTTGCTCTGTTTGTTTTACAGTATTTACATGTCTGTCTTGTAAAGACATGCTTGTGTCTGGAGGGCTGGGCCAAGGCTATCCTTCCAGGCAGTACACAAACCTGAAGATGTCTCCCTTAAAAGGAGCAACTCCACAAATCAAATTTGGTGGTGACAGATAAAGCTTTTCCAAGAGAGTTTAGTGACAAGGCATAAAACCTGGACACTGCCATTGACAGCAGTGATGTGCTGCAAGATGTGACTATTCCTTGCAAACCTCCCAGCTTTTAAAGGTTTATGACAGCTTCAGAGTCAGTTTATAGTCCCTTCTGCTGCTGCTCTCTGCTATGTTACAGGTTGTTATTAGAGTTTAGTAGCTAAAAAAAGATATCCAAGTGTGTCACTGTTTTTTGAAACAGAAGATAGGGTAATCTTTACTTTTGAATTATTCTTTTGCTTACTGTTACCTGTAAGTTGCATGTGATGGTATTTCAAATTGAATTTAGGAAAATAGACCGGTTTTCCTCCACTCCCTCATTAGAGAAAGAAAATCATCTGCATAGTTTGATGACCTATTTTCTTTTATTCAGGAACATGTCAGAAATCCTGCCTTGCCAGAGTACTCAGAAAGACTCTGAAAAAAGTCTAGTTTTTGAGATCATAGCTTTCTTTGTGTAAAGTCCTACTTAGTTTGCGGATTAGTCACCCAAGTAACCTAATCCATATACTAAAGTTCTCATATAATTGAGGAAATACTAAGTAGTAGATGAGCTGATTTTTCTTAAACTGCCCTTAATTTCTCACCTTGCATTTTTATTCAGTGCAGTACCCAAAACAGTGATTTAACTCTTTTGTGTATGTTTTTTAAATGTCTGCATAATTTTAAACCTGATGGTGCCAACCATTATGCCCCTCACATGTATTTGATTTTTAATGGTCATTGGAAGTTTCTGGGTGTAGTGGACAGCTTGAGAACTTTGTCAGTAATAAAAGTTGATACCTTCTGTTAGGGGGCAATAGAGCTGGGAAAATTTGCAACACACATAATGACATCACCAGGAACTTTTATTCTAATAGTAGCACAAAGCAGTTTACTCTGAATGTGGAGATATTTCAGAATGTGATCAGAAGTCCTCTGCAGCTCCTAATGTGTTTAGAAGTTCAGAATTTCTCATATTGTTTTTTTAATTCTGTTAGTCTAAGGACTAGAGCTGACAGCTGCCCTCCACGTGTAAGCATAAGGCTACAGTGACCTGAATTTTAAATATTTGCTTTTTTCCTAATCAAGAATAACAGAGTTGATTGGATACCATCCAGAGGAGCTGATGGGTCGTTCAGCATACGAGTACTACCATGCCTTGGACTCGGAGAGTATGACCAAGAGTCATCAGAACTGTAAGTCTCATTCTTATTTTTCTTCACAGTTTGAATGTAAAGAATAACTTGTGGGCACCTTAATAAGTAGTTGAAAATCAAAATGCACTTTGCATGCAGATATTGTCCCCAAACAGTATGTACGCTTTGCTAGAAAGCTTACAGGTTACTGTGCTTGTCTAGCTGAAACCTGCTGCTGATCTTTTCAGAGGGACTGTGTTGTGCCATAATTAAAACTAAACTTGGATGTTAGAGAGGACAACCACTGTCTCTCTAACGTATAACACAAGGTTCAGCTGAAAAATCTGAAAAGCTGAGTTAGACAGTGAGAAGTGCATTTCTGATGGCTAAGGGAATAGGATTGCTCAGCCTGGAAAAGAGAAAGCTTTGCAGTGACCTAGTTGTGACCTTCCAGTACCTGAAGGAAGCCTACAAGAAAGGTGGAGAGGGACTTTTTACAAGAGCATGTAGTGAGACAGAACAAGGGAGAAGGGCTTCAAACTGAAAGAGAGTAGGTTTACATTAGGTATTTGGAAGAAATTCTTCACTGTGAGGGTGGTGAGGCACGGGAACGGGTTGCCCAGAGAAGTTGTGGCTGCCTCATCCCTGGAAGTGTTCAGGGACTCTGAGCAACCTGGGCTAATGAAAAACCCCCATGGAAGGGACCTGGAACTAGTTGATCTTTAAGGCACTTTCCAACCCAAGCTTTTCTGTGATTATCTTTCTGGTGTGCCATTGGTCTCAGCAGGAAGAGCAGCTATAAAGGAAAACAGGAAGAGCTTATTGGAGTGTATTTTTGAATGTCTGTCTTTTGCTACCAAATAATAACTATCTTCCCCATCCAAAACAGACGTGCAAGGAGACTTTCTAAAAGGGATATCCATTATACAAATAATATCTGTTGCCAGGAAAGGCATCATCTTATTATTCTTATGCCTATGTGAACTGCCAGTTTTAGCTGTTCTTAATGAAAAGTACCTGAATTACTGTGGGAGCAGAAATCAGATCCAAGGTCTGCTCCCTCTCTTCAGCAGGCCACATAGTTACACTCCCCCTCTCTATCACAGAAGGTGTTTTAATATTCCTGGATTTAATTCTCCAGTCTCTGTCCAGTTGGTGCTTTGGCTGGAGACAGTGTGGGGCACTAATGTACAAGTAACATTTCCTCTGCTGTTACAGCCCTGACCCAGTGTATTGGAGAGTTCTCAGCAACACATCACTAAAACCTCTGCTGCTGCTCTTTTTATAGAAACAAAGCAAAGCTGCTAGACTGCAGTCTGCAAGCTAAACCCAACCCACACACACACCCCTTGTAGTTGCTGTGATAAAGGTCTCTGTCTTCAGGAAAAAGCCCACGACGTAGGTCATGTCTATAGGGAATTGCCCATCAAATACACTTACAGAAAGTATTTCTGTACTTCCCAGAAAAAAGGAGCAGCAAAGAATACTTGTCTGACCATAAGGGGGAAAGAGAATATGTGTTAGCTCCAATGGCAAAGATTCAGTATGGTTTTAAGTTAAAATGTTTCTTGAAAGAATGTTTGGCAGTGATAAAAGTTGTGTGCTGTAAAACACTGTTGATGAATCATTCTGTTTTCAGAGCTGCTCAAAAGAAAAAACAAATCAACCCATACTTAGAATTATCTAGGAATGTATTTTTTTCTTATGTAATATTTTACTGGTTTTAACAGTGAAAAGGAATTAGCGATAATATAGATAGGATATTCATATCCTACGCTGGACTATCAAGAATCATCCTATGAAAACAGGAGGTGTGCTGCACTGGTGCCTCTGAATTGTTGAGTTGCATTTCTAAGAATGGGACAACACCATGGAGGGAATAAAATGGGAGCTGACAATCCCATTAGTAACAGTAAAGAGAGGGAGAATGAGCCCTTGTTGGTTATCTCTATCTAGTCAATGAAATAGGAGCACTGAGTTTGGACCTGTCCATGTAAAGATCTCTAGAGAATTTCTAGTACCCACTGTGACCAGACATTGATTGAGCTTGCTCCTCACTCTGGCAATTCAATTACACTCTGTGCCGCATGAGGTTATGTCTAGATGCCATTTGTACCTACTGAAAAGGGCCATGTCCTACAAACTTTTGCTGTAGGGTATGAGGACTGGTCAAGAAGCAGAAAGAAGGCAAGGGTAATCCTTAGAGGGGTGTTACATCAACCAAAGTGCTCAAGGCACTGTGCATTGCACAGGTTATAAGTGTCCTAAGATCAAACTGTTCTGTAGGGTTTATGATAGCACAGGATCAGCATGGATTATCTTTTTACTGTTAGAAGCACAGGACCAAAGTCTGTGCTGTGATAAATGCTGTTGCCCATAACACAACCATCAGTTTGCATCACCAGCAAATTTGGTCCCTTAAGTTCTTCTAAGATAATACTTCCCAAGTTTTCGGGGACCATCAGGCTTCTTACCAACTCAGACAACAACCAAAAAGACTAAGTGGCAGCAGGCTGTGACTTGACAAAACACACATAAGCCTCAATTAGGAAATGCCTGTGTTTCATTATGTGTGCCATTGAGATGTTGTCTAATGCCCAGGGTAACCAAGCAGGTATACACCTTATACAGACCTTACTTGTTCTTCCAAGCATGTAGCTATGCAGAACTTACTCATTTTCCTGGCCGTGGCCTTTAATACATGGAAATATCCACCTCAAAATTCATGATCAGGGATTTTTATTAGAAATAAAGCAGTTATCAATTCTGACAGTGCCAACTACTTAGTATTCTAAAGATGCATAGGAAATAGAGGAAGGAGACTGAAGTTTGAAAAGAAAAGCCTCAAGTGAGTGTTTTGCATAGAAGCAGAACTTCCCTTTCCTTCCATCTAATTTAGTGATAAATCATGGTTGTTACAGCTTTACTGCACTGCAGGGTTAGGGTTTCTTTCTTGAGGTGAAATAACAATCTCATGTTCAAGCAAGCCACAATAGTGTTTGTGTTCATGGCTGGAAGTACAGTTGCATATAGAATATGAAAGTCTTAATTAGTCACTGTGGAATGGAAGACTGGAGTGCATTTGGCAGCATTTAGCAAACCCAGTTTTTCATGTTACACAAGCAGGATGAAAGTTTCTGTCTTGTTACATAAATCTACACCACAGATTGGCCAGAGAACTGAAATTTTCAATTCAGCAATTAATAATCTATAAGTGTTTCCACTAAGAACTGATCTTGTTGCCTTTAAAAGCAATGGGAATTTTGCTGCTGACTTCAGTGGGGGCCTGAGAGTCACCACCTGGGACCCACAACTTGGTAGTGCATAGAAGTAGTTCAACAAGCCTTTCAAGTGAACCATGTTTTTGTGTTCTATTAAATTCATCCCTACCTCCCACCTCTCTTGACACAAAGATAAGGAATATAATTGGAGCCTATTTGATCAAGATGTTACTACTTCTGTAAAGCTACAGGTAATGGGTACTTTATAAAAAATAGAGAAGGGAGATGTTCACTCTGAAGGCAGAACCTTAAATGTAGCATTGATAACAAAGTCAGCAGTTACAAATGTATTAGTAATTTATGAGATTACCCCGTGAAGGGATTCTGCTGTACTTTATTATATCAGAACATGACATGCTTTGAATAATAATAATAAAAAAGATTAAAGCAGTAAAAAGCTTCTTTGTAATGTAACAGGCGCCTACACTGTGACTCTTATTGATGAGCTGATGATTAGGAAGCAGTGTAATTATGTTTCACAAGCAGAGCAGAACAGTCCAGTCACTAAAACACTTTGAAATGAAAGCCTTTTGATTTTGTTCCACCAGAAGTATTTAATCAATAAAAGTAATGTTCTACTTTGTCTAAATAAATTAAATGAAGGATGATTAAATACTCCTAGGAAGAAAACAAACAAACCTCAGAAATAGAAGGATAAGCACAGCAACAATTATCTGCAAAACAGTTGTTGCATTTCATAGGCCTGGATTTGTACATTTGTTATGGTGGTGATGTAGGAGAGACTGACAATAAATAGCTTCTGTTAGGGGCCACATTCACAAGGAATTTTTCTGTACAAAGACTATGGAATCAATTTTCCAGTCCTACTGAGTCAAATTGCATTATTTTCAGGGCACTAATTTGATGGCATACTGTTTTGGGGCATAAAAGCTCTTTAGAAGGAAAGGTTGCCAGTGTGTGGTCAGATGTTTGGTTCATCCAGTTCCCACTTCTGCTGCCACTCAGTGCAATGATGTCTGCTTGCAGGTACAAGCTCTTAGTAGGAGTACTGCTTGTGTGCTCCAGCCCTAATTTTATTGCCATTGATTGACAATATTTTTCCTGAATTGACAACTTTGAATTACAACAGGCAGGACATCATAAAACTTTACACCTCTGCAGTCCAAAACTCCACACCGAAAACTCATTCTCTGCAAGTATTCCAAAAAACTGGGGGCAGGGGGCCAGCAGGGCTACAGATTTTGCCCTTCAAACATCTAGAAGAAGCTTTAAACCTGAGTTGTATTATTGTCAGTATATTGCTTGAGAAACACAAGACAGTTCAAAAACAATTTTGAGTTATATAAACGTTATTTGATTTGGTCACATGGGTCTTGGTTCCTTCCAGACTGCTAATTCCAAGCTATTACAGAGGAACAGCACAGTTCAAGCAGAGGGATAAATACCATGTTTTGACAATGTTTTTCTAGACAAAACAGTCCCATTTACCCTTCTTAATTCTGATATCTTTTTATTAGTGATATTGCTACTTCAGCCTCTTAAGACCAATGCTGTGCTAGTGACACCTTAATTTTATTTGTGGTTCTGATACCTTCAGCTTCTAACTCTAAGGGATAAAAAGAGAAACTATGAGACTTTTTTGTTAAAATGTTTTGTGAGTATAGCTTTTAAATCACCTGACTTGTGTTTCTCCATCACCTAAATAAGAAAACTATAAATAGATTTTCCTAAATAAAGTAATTTTTCTACAGATCAACTTGGGATCCCACACCAACGCACTTCTAGAACAGGGACTCTCAAGAAACAGTCTGCCGGCATTATTTTGGGGGAAGCTGGGATATTAAATTAAATTCTAAAAATTCCATATTCTGATCTGAAGACTCAGACCATCTCCAGAAGTCAAAAACCAGAACTCAAATTTTCAATCTTGAGTGGAAACCTCAAAGGAACATCCCTTTTTATGTTTAAAATGGCTGGATTTTCCAAAAGTTAGGCATCTCTGGTAACAAACATCTTAGTGCAGTTCTGCATAGTGAAAACTCAGAGGTGGGTTTATTTAAAACAAGCATTACATGTTGTGTGCTCCTGTTGTGCTGCATTATTTGTATCTCTGCCCCTTTACTCAGTGTGTACCAAAGGCCAAGTGGTGACGGGCCAGTACCGGATGCTTGCCAAGCATGGTGGGTACGTGTGGCTGGAGACCCAAGGAACAGTGATCTACAACACGCGGAACCTGCAGCCACAGTGCATCGTCTGCGTCAACTACGTGCTAAGGTAAGTCATGCGGGACAGAAAAAAACACGTGTGGATTCATGTGCTGGAAGAAATGCAATATTTGGAGGAACTTTTGAAGGGTCTATTTATTCAGCGTTGTTATTCTGAAATCAGTTTAGTCATGTTTGTTCAGTCTTGTTTACTGATCTTAGACATCGATGAAAAATGTGGCATGCCTGTTCCCATACTCACTGTTGAAATACACCACAGCCTTCTGCAGAGTGGCTGGTACCACAGTATAAAGCTTGCACTGAAGATTTTATTGTGTAACACAACTGCTAGTGTGTTTTGTTCTTCTAATGCTGCAACCAAGAGATAAAATTAAGTAGCAGTTTTATTGTATGTTGCTAAGAGAAGCTGTTTACCACCTCAAAAATCACAGCCAATCAAGAGTTTTGCCTTCATTTGGCAAAACTCAAGTTTTTTTGGTCCTAGTCGGGGCCAGAATAGGAAATACTTAATTGAGTGATAGTCTAGGTCATTATAGCCTCGACTACATCCCCTTAAAAAGCAGAGCAACAAAGCCCTGAGTATTCCCACAGAAGTCCTGACCACACTCTCTGCGTCATCTGAGATGGTGGTGCTCGGCAACGCTGGAACCATGCCCCGCCTGTCGAGAGCCTGGCACGCAACTGAGAGGCCAAAATGCTTATAGAGCCCCAGCTTTAGGGAGTCTGTACTGCCTACATTGCCCACATCTTATATTTGTAGAGTACAAAATGCCTAAAACCTATTTTCTTGTTAGTGAAATTGAGAAGAACGATGTTGTGTTCTCCATGGACCAAACAGAATCACTCTTCAAGCCTCACCTGCTGACCATGAGCACTGCCTATGACAGTGGCATCCCTGGGACAGAGAAGAGTGACTTCTTGTTTACTAAGTTAAAAGAAGAACCAGAGGAACTAGCTCAGCTGGCACCAACACCTGGTGATGCCATTATTTCCCTGGATTTTGGTTAGTATTTGTATAAATTATTTCTGTGCAACAAAGAATCACATGTGAGCCCACATTTAGAAACTTGATAGGCGAGGTCTCTTTGCTGTGTGTACAAATTGGGGGTAATGGCTAAAAGAGCCCACGTGCTCACACCAGTGGAAAATTTCTGTGAATGAGAGCAGAATCAGGCTTTCTTGCTGACTAAACAACATGCATTAAGTCCATGCCAGCTTACTGTCATGGCAACTAGGAGCAGTGTTTACTTTTAATGAATAGCTGCAGTTATATCATAACAGTGCACAAGCTAAAAGCATTCATTAATATTGTTAAAACTCCATGCAGGGACACAGAAGTTTGAGGAAGCCCCTGCCTTCACCAATGCTGTTTTGACACCAAACAAAGCGTGGCCAGTGGAAGTGAAAAGCCACCCTGCTCAAGGTGAAACTCTGACAATACCATCCTTTACAATGCCTCAGATTGCACCTGGCAGCAGTACTCCCAGTGCAAGCAGCAACAGTAGCTGTTCCACGGTAAGGAAAGCTTTTTTAAAAAAAGGGCGTGTTATGTTTTGTATGCAAGTCCCATCCATATATATAGACAACATTTTCATGTTAGCAGTCCTGTCTCACTGCTTACTAACAAGGCCTCTACTGTCTCTGTATCCTTCCTGTACTGCATATACCTTAAGGATCAATGGCAAAACCATTAACCAGGAACTATATCCTGCCTTGGCATTGCAGTCCTCATTGTCTCCCGGTTGTCCCTCAGTAATTCCTGTTACCTATAAAACAACTAATAGAAGAACATGCTACCACCTTTCAGAGAGTTAGCCTTAAATAAAAAGCTAGTGTAAAATTGTGTGACCACTAGGAGCATTGCCCAAGACCCATCCTCTTTGTGTTTATTAATTAGAAGCTGTAGTCTTTAGGAAGCTTACATGCAGCTCAGGCTTTGGAGAGCAGCTCCATGAAGGTTCCTACTGAAAGAATGAATGTGCTTCCAGGGCACTGCCCTCAAGAGCAGGAGCCACTCTTAGATGGCCTTTACAAGAGGGCATCCAGTCTTAAGAAAAGCATGGAGATACTGCTAAGCATCTCTCTCCTTGACAGAAGTATTCAGTAGAGTATATTTCCTGTTCCAGGTCTAAGTTGCCAAAACCCCACTCAAACTAAGATGACAACTAGGTTCCTGTATTTGGTGCCTGTGTTTTGTACTGACAGTGTTGGAGATAGAAGTGGACAGTCTTGGGTTCTGAGGACACTAAATACACATTTAACCATTTGCTTTTCATAGGAAAGATCTGTTACTGAATAGCATGGTTCAAATGATGTGCTGCTAAGCCAATACTGTGGTTGTCTTGCTGTCTATAACAAACTGTTATTTTTGTACAGCCCAGCAGCCCAGGAGATTATTACAGTTCCGTGGATGAAGATCTGAAGATTGAGGTGATTGAAAAACTTTTTGCCATGGACACAGAATCAAAAAGTCAGTGCACGTCCCAGGTAAGGAACTATCTCTTCCAAAAGCCAAGATTAGTCCCCTCCTAGTATACAGTACAGATGTGCGTTGTATGTGCAGATTTTCTGATACAACACACAAAATGCATTTTTACATAAACACCAAATCCTTGATGCACAACACTAGCAAAACTATGCACTTTAAAAAACCAGAATGTCTAACTTCTGTCCCTAACCCTCTGAAGCACGAGGCTTAGAGTGTTAACTGTGGTTGTACTGCTAAGAAAGGAACACCAGAGAGCTTTCAGAATTTGGAGGCTTCTGTAGATTGGAGATGGAATATTGTTTTTAGTCCAGCCTAATGACTAATGCATAAACATTTTTTCAAGAACAAAAAATAAATAAACTAATTCTTGCAAAACAAGCAAATGAGGGAGGAAAACCTGTCATAACACAGATCTCCTTTAACTATAAAACAAAACCACATTTTGGATATATTCGTGTTTTACTTCCTAGAGGTTTTCAGAGAGATTTTACAGTTACTTGCACATAAAGTAACGTAGTCTTCCATCTCCTGCATTCTAATCAGGGTATAAGTGTAGATGTTTCCTAGATAGATAGATAGGTAGATAGATCCACAATTAAAATATTACATCGAGTGAGCCAGTGAATAAAAGGTGTGGCCCTGATTCAGCTTATGTAACTTTAGATACTTAATTGAAATGCCTTTGTTAAGAGCTTATGCTTCTTTATAGTCAAGAGAAAGGGAGAGACTGCTAACTGCTAGCACAGACCTTACACTCATCTCCATCTATTAATCCTACAGAAAGTTTGGGATGACTGGGGCCCAAATTTGCCAACACAATTTGCAGACTTAGGCTGTAGTCCATGTTCTGAAGAAATTTCATCTAAGTCTGGACATAGGAATGACAACAAGAGAAGGAGTGGACAGATAGGAGGCAAACATGGATCAGGATCAAACTCAGTGCAAGAATTGACATGTGCAAACTTCAGTATTGTCAGATTCAGCATCTGCTTGTTCAGTTCTGTCTCACCACATCAGCAGCTTTGGTGGGAAAAGAGTGTTAGAAAAGTGCCACAGGGGTGTTACAAGCTGGCTGGTGGGCCAATGTTGATAATCCTCTCTGATCAGCTCTGGTCAAAAGCCAAGAGAAATGGATCTGGGTATGACTAGTCCTCCAAGAGAACAAACAATACCGATTTAAGTGTGATAGTGTCCTTCAAGCTAATTTTTTTCTTTTTGAACTTACTTTATCTTTGCACAGACTGACTTCAATGAACTGGACCTTGAAACCTTGGCTCCTTACATTCCTATGGATGGAGAAGATTTCCAGCTCAGCCCAATCTGCCAAGAAGAACGTCCTCTCTCTGAAAGTGCACAAAATACCCAGCAGAGTCTAAGTAGCATGAGTACCATCTTCCAACCCCTTGCTTCTACTCCACAGAATCAGTTCCTCCCAGAGAAATATTGCCCACAGCTATCAAATGAAAAAATTAACCCTGGAGGTCATGGGTCCCTGTCATCGGTGTTCTTCAACAATATGAGTAGGTCATCGCTGCCACCATACCATGACCCAGCCAGCACACCCCTGTCTTCGATGGGAGGAAGACCAAACACCCAGTGGCCTCCTGATCCCCCATTAGAATATGTTCCTGCTAAATGGAGACTCATGGATAAATACTCAGGATCCCTATCAAATTCCCCCTCAGGGCCACCAGTACATTCTCAGAGGGTGCCCATATATAAAAAAAGGTAAGTGCTTTTGTGGGGTAACTATGTATTTTACTCAGAAAATATTTTGGGGGATGAAAAGGGCTGTAATCTTGGAAAAATATTTTTCTCAATTCAGCTGCAACAATTTGTTGTGATAGGCATCAGTCCACCTCTGGAGAGATTAATGTGGTGCTCTCCCAGTGGCAGTGAGTCTGGTAGAAGCAGAAGTGGGTAAACTTTTCATTGCGTGTAAGGATAGATGAATGGATTTCCTGCTGATCAGGTTAAAATTACATCATTAATGGTGCAAAGCTTGCTTGACTTTGTGCGGTTTAAGAACAGTACTGAAAAGACCTACTGGTCCAGCAGTAAGCAGGGACCTGTGCATTCTTTCTCACCTTGCATTTATTTTCTTAACAGCAAATGAGGAAGAGAGGGGGAGGAGAGTACATTATTGTTGGCATATGTAAATACTACAGCTAAAATTTAAAATTCCAGGCTCTTTTTCTACAACCCTTCCTAACCTTGTTTGCTTTATTACACGTGTGAACAGTATGCCATGAGATGTAGATCAGAGGCTACAATGCTAGAAGTTGCCTTTCATAGCTACAAGTTACTCTTCAGCTCTTGGGGCTTCAGTGTTGGTCACACTGAAATGTTCAGAAAGTGTCTAAAATAGCAATGGTCATTTTAAAACCTGAAGCTGTGCAGTTTGCTTTTTGGGATTTCTTGTTGGCAGAAATACCAGTGTCTGAATATGCATCTGGAAGGAGAGGGTTTATCCCCAGTTAGCAGTCTCTGTGTTCATACTTAGTATGCAAAGCAAGGGGTCAGGCATGGCTCTCAAATCCTGTTCTTAAAAATCACATGACTTTCTTTTTCACAGCGTTTTTATGTTTGCATGGAGATCCCTAGAGGCTGTTTATGCTAAACTTTCATTAGTCTTTGATCACAAATGTCAGAAATTTCCAAAGATTGTGGGATGACTAATAAAAGGAAATAAAAACATTTTATGTTTGAGATCAGTCCACTGGGAGTTCTCAAAGACACCTTAAATGTCTTTAAATGAAATGAATGTTAGATTTGTCTCCCTGTGCACTCACAGATACCTACTCTCCACAGGCCCCTGGATGCTTTTGGACAACGAGGTATAGATATAAACCCAGCAAGAATTGCTCTGTCTAACAGTTTGAAACTGAAACGACAACTGGATTATGAAGAACAAGCATTGCAACAGCTGAGTGGGGTAATCATATGAAATGCATCCCCTTCTCAACTTCGGATGCCCCACGGTCATTGGTGTAATTGTTTGTTTTGCTTTCCTTCACATCCTAGGGAGATCCATCTCTTATTAACCCATCTCACCTAATGTGGAAGAGAATGAAATTTCTCAAAGGGGAAAACTGTTCCTTGGTTACAGAAAAGAAGTCTCTCAGCACAAGTGTTCTTACTGGTAAGACAAAAGAAAGTGGTTTTGCAATGTTATATATTGAAACACAGTTTAAAGACAGGTTGAATAGAAACTAAAGCTCTTTCAAAAGGAAATGTAAATAAGCTCTGTAAATATTACACTAAGCTAAAATTAAAGATCAGGCTGTTTAGCTAAGAGCTGAACAATTTAGGGTACATTTGATAAATACCAGGTAGTTGGTTTCAAGTGTGGTCACACTCTTGCTTGGAGGTAACAGAAATCAGCTTAATGGAGCTGCTTACCTCCTGCTGATCTAAGGTGTAAATATCTCATAGCTAGAACAGATTCTGTTTCTCTACAACATTGTGTTCCCTTACACAAGCATATCTTGTGTGCAACGCTACTGCTAGAGCCAGTGCTGTTTCTAGACTTCCTTGGTGACAAGATGCAGATTTGCTTACACTGTGACACCGTCACACCGAGGATCACTTTGCTTTGGATTATTTTTATCTACTATAATTATTACAACTGATTCGTTGACCTTCTTTTTTTTTTTTCCACTACTATTTAAATACCAGATGAATTTATCTGTAACTCAAGAGGTCTGAGCCAACCAATGAATCAACTGCAGCAGCAGCATCAACCCACCTGTGGGAGTCCGGGTGAGAATTTGAAAGCAGGAGCATTTCCCTCTCTGTTTTACAGTTCCCATTGTCAGGACTACAGTGTCCAGCCAGCTCATAAAGCATCAGGTAAGGGCTGTCAAATGCAGAAATTAGGAAGTGTTAGTATCTAGTTCCAATACTGATTCCATGAAAAGCAAACATATGGAGGATGATAAACTAAGATCTGAATGTGTATTGGTTCATAGCATGAAAAATTAGTTCTATGGTTTTAGTGTGAAACTTTAATGTTAACATTTGTTATATATAAGGAAAAACACATCAGGGGAGTGCGTGTCAGTTTAGAAACTCTGTCATTTCCTATAGCTTTCCTCATCTGCATCAATATAATTTTTCTTGGATCAGCCTAAGTTTGTGGGTGGAGGTGAAAAACTGCACTTGTGCATGTGACACGCTTGCAGCAGTTTAAGGCAGAGCCATGCATAGGTTTGCTCTGGCATATTGACGTAAACACAAAATAAAATTATTACTGGTATAAACAGAAGAGGAGGGGAAGGAACAAGTGCTCTTTTCTGGTGTCAGCACCATGACTTACTTCATTAATCTGTTCCAGGTATGACCAGTCGTCTGCTGGGGCCCTCCTTTGAACCCTACTTGTTGCCCGAGTTGACAAGATATGACTGTGAGGTGAACGTCCCCGTTTTGGGCAGCTCGACACTTCTACAGGGCAGTGAACTGCTCAGAGCACTGGACCAGGCAACCTGAGCAATCCTGCAATATTCTGTGGCCTATACTGTTCAAAACAGCTTCAGTTTTTAAATATATTTTTGCAAGTAGACAATTTCTAATACCAATACACTTTTACAGGATTTTACTTAGATATTGAACCTGTCCACATTACCAAATAGTGGCCTTTTGAAGTTACTCACTTTATTATTCATATTAAAGAAATACGTCTACTGTATTTTCTCTATTGCAATTAAAGTGGTGTTTAGAGAGTTTGATTACCCTCCCCTTATCTCATTACCTGTAATTTATATTAATTCTTTTTTCAAATTTCATGCTAATAAAAAGCTGTGGTATAAATGCCTCATCATGTGATACTTTGGCTGCAGTACTGCAAAGATTTATTTTTATTGCCAAAGATGAACGAAACAAATTTGATCTCCAACCACAGTTTTTTGTTGATCTGCCAAATTAAAATCCTTTGAGTCTTTTTATTTTCCAGCATTTATTTTATTGTAACTTTAATAACTTTTGGAAAAGCATACTAAGGAAAAAATCCCAGCCTTCTGCTTCCCACCCTTCCCCTTCATTTTTATACACTTTGTTGGAAGAAATGTGAATGGTGAAATGCAATGTTTGTGGGTATCTGTGAAAGTTGCACATTGTAAGCTTTTTTTCCCTCAGAAGTAAGCCACATTCTCAGCTGCCTTAACCTGGCTTAGCTCTACAGCCAAGGGAGTCCTACAGCTTTGCCCCAGTGGAGGATTTAGACCTGTGTTTTTGTTTGCGCTGAAGTTTCTTGTTTTGTTCTCTGGTTTTGCCTTTATTTTTTACACAAAACAGATTTTTTTTAATTATTATTTCTCTCTGGGTCAGTCGTTAAGCATCTCTTGGTACTTTTGCTATATCTATGACATAACTTCAGGAGCTGTTTCTGCTAGAGACTGTTTGGTCTGATGTTGCTCATATTTCAGGAATCAGAGCAGTGGCCAGTACTAACACCTCTGATTAATGTTAGCGTTTTTCATTTTATATGCTACCTAGCAATATAATTGCAATATTGAATCTTTAAAACTAAAAGTAGTATTTCCCAGTGTATTAGGCTAACTCAGTTATAAGTAGACAAAAAGAATTAAGGATTTTGTAGTGAGATGAATAGCCAGGAGGGAGGTCTCTTATTTTTACTTGCCTTAGATTTATCAGTAGCTAAAAAGTCATTAAAAAGCAGCCAGACATTTTCAGAGCTCCTTTCCAACTATCACTAATTGTTATGCACATATTTGAAAAATAAGGCTTTGAATGCTTTCAAAGGCAAAGGAATCTGGAAGTTTAAATTACAACATATCTAAACAGCAAAAATATTACAGTAAAAGCCATGTGAGCAGTTCTGACTTTAAAATACATACAGACCTAGATCTGTGTTGGGATATATTTTCTTGTTTCCTCCACTGGAAAAAAAAAAATCACTGTAGCTCCACTGAAGAAAATGGAACAGTAGCAATGTACTAAAGGTAAAAATCTGGCCCAGAAACTTAGAACAAAAATATGTTTTTTGAGACTTCTGATTCTGCTGAAGCCAGGTGTATAAAATTGCTTTGTATCATGCACTGACACTTGCAGAGAGAAAAAGAGAGGGAGAGCCTTGGGTTCATAGAGCACTTCAGAGTTCGCTGTGTTAAGCGAGTCTTAACCACACATACTTAAAAAAGCTGAAGACCTTTTGTTATTGGTACATGATGTAAAAAAAATACAGTCCCTATTATAGGCAATCTTTCAAGAGTTGATTACCAAAAATAATCTACTCCTAAAGTAGAGTTATTACTACGTGGAAAAAATCTATTGTAAGTATCAACATCTGATGAAAATTGGCAAGCTAGATTTGACAAATTTGCAGTGGCACAGACTTAAGGCTTCAAGGATTAAAGACACTTGAATACTGCTCTTCTGTTTCTTATTTGTGTAGTTTCAGCATTAAAAATGTTATACCCTAACAGTTTACTAAAACACTCTGAAAAAAATATTCCATGTCTTAATATTAATCATACTTTTTATCATAATTATTTCATAATCTATATTGCTGAATTCTTATTGACAATATTATAACTGTATGGGAACTTTAACTTGATAAGGAAATGTATTTTGACACTGATACCTTATTAAAGTATACTGATCCTAAATTCTTTGTGACTCATTTGCTATGAATTTGTTATTTGTTGTATCATTGTAAAACAAAAGTATTTATTAAATTATTTATAGAAAATAAAGGTTTGCATTGATCTTTGAAGAACAAAAGAACAATCAAATGTTACCCATGTTTGAGAGCTGGGAAGCAGCCTGCCAGAGGTCCATCCTAGCAACTGCTTTGTAGAGTTCAGCCATCTTTCCTCAAATGAAGAATGAATGCCCTGCAGACCATTGCCCTCCTGAAGCATGTCCTATGGTTCAAAACGGTGTGTTTCTGTCCGAGGAGCTGAGGGGGTGCCTGTTGTAACGCTCCCCTAAAAAAAAAAAAAAAAGGGACAATTAAGTGGTGGAGTGACAGAAGCCATCCTATTCTCGAAGTCCTGACAAAACCATGACTGATAGGCTTTCTCCTTCAAGCCTCTGCTTCACCCACACAGTCCTTTATCCCAATGCTGCTGTTAAACAAGTTAATCCTTTTCCATATAAGAAAGGCCAGTTTTGCCTGTGCAATTACACTGATCCCATTGCGGGAGGACAGACACGTTGCAAAATTAATTTCCAGGCACGCACTTAAACTTCACACTGGGCCGAGTGGAAGCTGTTAGTGCTTGACCCTTCTGATAACTGCCTTTGAAACATGCAGTGCCCATGCAGGCACCTGGGAGCTTCTCAAATAGCAGCAAATCCTCTAAGAACCTGTGAAAGTGGGCTATCATCGCCTCCTTTGCTAGACTGGACACTCAGCAGGAGTAGAAAGTAAATCCTTGCTTCCAAGTCTGTTGTAGTTTAAGAGCAATCGCACAACACAGCAGTGAAGAGGGACCAGTGGTAGGACTGTAACCCTCCCTTTTCAAGTATCCCACGGATCCTGGGGGACTTGGACAAAGACTAACTCAGCATATCTGATCTTAATCGAACTGAGGATTAAAAAAAACCACCACTCAACAAACAATCCCTGAAATAGAGATGAACCTGTCAAATACATTTCTAGATTTTAAAGGTTGTAATCACTAACTGCTAATATAAAATAGTGCTGTCAAGTATTATTATTATTTGGGGTGTCCAAACATAGCTGGTTGCTAGTACTCTCATTCTGAGGAAGTTCTGGAATTCACCATTCCCAAGTTCAAGTAGCTGAAGGAACACAGCAGTGCCTTGGGCTGCCTTCTCTCTCTCGCTGTCTCTCTCTTTCTCTGTAGTGCAGCTAAACACTTCTTATGTTAGTGAGTTTTAGTGGGTTTTCTCTTACATATATGAATATCCTGGACAGCTAAACTCTGGCACTACAATTTACATACCCCAAAGACCCAAATCCTGGCCAGAAACAGGATGCAAACTATATACTAATAGTTCAGTTTTGTTCTGCACAACAGGGATTTATTATGGCTTTTTAATTTTTTTCCTCTTCCCAGTAGGCCAGCAGAAGTGCTTAAAATTCAGCATACATCATCTTTCCCTGCCTTAAAAGCACCACTTCTTGGCATCAGATCTTGCATCTCTAACAGCATAGCACTGCTTCCAACAATGTTGTTCAATGCTCATTACATTCTGCTGAAAAACTCTCCAGTTCCTCCAGGCTCTCATGACTTGGGCTGGTCTCCATCCCTGGCTGATTATCAAGCCTATCATCTTTTTAATGCAAATATTTTTTTAGAACATAGGTTTTACTCAGGTAAGATTCATGATGTTTATCAAACAAATGCTTATAACGAAATACAATAGGAAATTCTCAACTTGTGATTACTAACAAGAATACAAAAAGCCCAGAGAACTTGGATAACTACCTTTTCCGTTAAGACACAAGCTCCTGAGCCATACATACTGAGAAGTGTGGACAACAGGTGATTCATCACACTCACTTCCAGCACTGGGCAGAGCAACAGGAAAAGTAACAGCTGCTCCAGTACTATATGATAAAGGTTTCATCTCCTACTTCACCCTGAGGAGCTTTATAAAGCTTTTACATGTCACACACACATATAGATTTCTCTTTTTTTTTTAGAACTACAATAGAAAACTGGAAATATCAGTATCTAAATAAAAAGCATTATTTTACTGTTTTTTCTTCCCCTTCTAACTCCTAATTGTAGGCTCCCCAACAGAGAAAGAAATAATTTCTAAGAAAAACCGCAAGTCTTTAACAATATTTTCTAGGACAACAAGGTCTGTCACACATCCCTGTCCTGTTGCCTTAGCACAAGCCAATAAACAGCATGAAGGCTGCCTTTTGGTTATCTGGGGCTGTGTCTGAGCCCTTGCCCGCAGGGCAGGCAGGTGCGGATTCCAGGCTCAGTTCACTGATGCTTTCTTTAGTTAACTGAAGCGACAAAAGCACCATCGGAAGGCTCCAGTGACTGGGACATACACCAGTTTTGGGTGTTCACGTTAAAAATGCCTTCAAATGAAAAATAAAAATGAGAAAAACCTTAGCTACTCGGACATCTTCTTTTGGCCTGAAAGTCAGCCTGCAGTTTTGGCAGCTTGTGATGTGCCGCAGGACTCACATGGAACATTTTCCTTGAAGAAATCTTAAATTCCTGTAATCAAGGAGTTCCTTAATTCTCTTCACTCATACCTCCCAGTAAGTAATGTGGTTAAGATGTCTCATTAGGGAACAGCACTTGCATGAGCTTGGCTTGCAAAAACTACCTGCAAGCCAACCAGCATCAGCCTTTGACACTGGACAATAACAGGCAGCTGGAGGCAGCAGCGGCTGCATCACCCCTTGTGCACTAATCTGCTGTGGAAATTGCTGCACCTTAAAATGCACTCGGGTTGCATCTCAAAACACCCAACTCCTTTAACTTCATTTAAAAAAAAGTGCAAAAAACCCAAACCATCCCCCAAACTACACACATGAAAAGTCTGCACTTCACTCTTGGAACTACAGACAAAAGTGGCACATTAGAACCTCAAAGGCAACAGCACCAGCAAGCGGAGTGACTTCTGCCCACCAGGCATACTTTTAATATTATGCATTTTTAAGCTAAAGATTTCGGGTCTGGCTTGTTATCTTTGAAGGACTGGCACTGGCTCTGATGACTGAAGCTCTGTCTCCTCACAGCACTGGCAAAGGCAAAACAACAGTGAAGTCTTTTATGGCAGAAGAAAACTACCTCAAGCATTGCCTCCCTCCAGGCATATTGGTGTCATCATCCAGTGTGTAGTTACAAAAGGACCAAAGGTCTGAGATAAATCTCAGCAACCCAGGCCCAGTGTCTTGATGGCTTGTTCATCCATCAAATGTCATATGTCCTCTAGTCTCTCAACAGCTGAGCATGTTTCTTGGCTGCAACAGGCAACCTTTATTGTTTGGTCTTGATTCCTCTGATCCTAAAGCCATTTCTCCCATTAGACCTTAGTCCTTACCTAGGTCTATAGCTTCATCATTCTCATTTCTGCTTCATGCTGCCTTCCTCTTCCCTAGCTCACCTTCCCCTCCTGACAGACCTGCTCCAATTTGTCCCAACTTTACGTGTACCTCATTGCAGGCAGCAGGTTTTAGCATGGGTTTGGGAACTTCCAGTGTATATTATTTCTTGTCATGTGTTTGCCTTGGCTGTCTGTTTTATATGACTATCAGTGAGACTCTCAACCCTTTTTGGACAAACCCTCAGCTTCTCTGATTACTGAGTTGAGATTATGCTGAAAATGTCCAAACTCCATTCCCTCTCTACCTGCTGGGCACAACAGACCACAATCCTTGTCCTGACATGAAAGCAGATCTAATGCTCCAAACCGTAAGAAGCCAGTGCATCCCTCCAAGAGCTGCAACATCAAGTCATTTCAGAATTTTCCTCAGCTCTTAAATGCCTGTTTCTATGTGTTATTCAAGGAAGCAATGGCAGAGTATAAATGAAAAAAGGTTCTACTGGCTCATAGACAATGTAGTGTCTCTTTTGTCAGCCCCTTGACACTGTGCTTCAAGAAAAATCACAACAAATTTCCGGTGTGCATATAATTCATCCTGCAGTTCTGGAAATGAGAACAGAGTTGAGCAATTTCCCCAGATAGCTGAATTCTGTCTGTAAAGCCAGAACAATTTCCCAGCCATAACAGGAGCATGATGGGTTTCCTCCTTTAGTCCTATCACCATAGAGTTAACAGTAGTGGCTGTATTTTTGGTTCCCTGAACCTTCTTTCCATATAAATAATTGCTTGTTCAGGGCAAGAATTAAGCCTGAGACAGAGAGAGGCACGTACACTTGTTAGAGAGCTTCCAGACACTGCTCTGTGCTATGTGCTTGACTGACACCAACAAGCTCACTTAGGGTGTGATTTTCCAGCTTATCACTCAGTCTTTTCAGCTCTGGGCAATCCTTATACACTCACTCTACAGTCTGTCTGTCCAGAACTTGGGGAACTCCGGAGTGCCCCAGAGAAGAGTGATCCATGGGGATCTCTCTCTGTCCAGTTTATAACCCGTAAGTCAGAAAAATCAAAGATTAACACTTCCACAGGCAAACTAAAACCCACTCATATGTCCACTGGAGAGAGTGCCAGTAAAGTGATTAAAACGTCAATTCAGCAGAATTTTCCAGAATAAAGCTCTTTCTGAAGACATTGGCAGGAATACATTTTCCTAGTTACAACTGTTTATTCAACTGAAATTTTTTTTAGATTTGGGGGTGGGGGGGGGGGGGGGGGGTGTGAAAATAAACAAAATAAACCCCAACAAACAAACTCAGCAGCTTGAAAGTCTTGCTGTCTTTTTCTCAAGATGTTAGTAAACACCACATTTGAGATAGAAAGGGAAGGTACAAGTACAAAAAATCCACAGCTGTCAAAAACCCAGACTGAAGCACACAGCTCCCTGGCATTATTTAGTAGCAGGAGTTGCACAAACTTGTAAGTGGCAAACTGCAAAAGTTGTCTTCTATAATGAATCTTATGATCAATGGAAATACATATGATTTTAGTTCAGCCCCTCCTCCACACAGCAGCACCACAACAGTATTACACTGGATCAAGCGAAGCAGAAAATGGGTGTCGTCACTATCCATTTTTAGATACGTCGCATGACATCTACTGGCTTTTTTCCTGGAAGAGCAGCCAATACTAATTGTGTCCATTGCTTTCCTGCTAACACAGATAGGGCTGTCCTTAACTGCAGCCCCCAAAGCACACTGGAGTTCACAGAAATCAAACCACTGGAAGTTTACTGGGAAAACCGGTTGCCCTTCATTATTTTAACGTCAGCTGCAAACACTACGATGAGTTTTCCTGTGCCCTGCTCAACTACAGAGATGCTATTTTTTAACATATTTATTACACCTTCTAACACAGGCTGTTGTTCAAAAGTTCAATTTTAATCTTTAGTCAGTTTTTGAAGTGGACACTGTGGTCTCTTTCAGGGCCATTCTGATCACAACAGAAATCTTAAAGATAAAGGAGACACCAACATTGAATAATTTTTGGTCAACTTCCTACTCCCCTCTCAAAACATCTCTTCTGCAGAAGAGATTCTATTTAATGATAGGCAACACCTTGAACACTACGTGCTGGGTTTGCTCTTCTTCAGCACCCCTCTTTGCCTTCCCCATATCCACAGCAAACAGCTACCCAAACACTGAAAAGTTGACATAAACCTGCCTTTAACCTGCCTTTTGTGACCATCATCTGTATCTTAACACATCGAATAAACATTTTAGCTTGGATTTTTAGAGGGACTTCTCCAACCTGCCCCCATCCCCCTTTATATGTCCTCCCTCACCTCATGCAAAACAAAGAAGAAAGCATCTTTTGAAAAAAAAAAGTTACTAAAATACTTGTCTGGGTAACCAGCAGAGGAACCAGGAATCATTGAAATATCTGGAACTTGTTGGAAAGACAGGAGGCATTCAAGTCAATAGTACTCTCATTCTTCTTTCTGCAACACAGTCCCTGCTGGGCAGGGTTTGTTTGCATTGAGGTTTTGTACTAGACACACACACTTAGCTAAATTACACAAATTCTGCAAACCTATGCTGAAAATAATAAACAGGCTGAAAAGTGCCTGTGCCCAGTGCTCAAGAGCCACACCAGGAGCCTCTGGATGGCAGACTGCCATGGTGGCCATACTCAAAACGCTTGTCTTGTCTTGAAACCTGCTCCAAGAAGTCATCCTCCTTCCTCCTCTTCCCTTTCCCCCACATATTGTCTCTTTTCCATGGAAACATCTCAAAGAGTATTTTGATTCTTAGAAAAAATCATGTCCTGACTCATACATAGGAAATAAATCCCATATGTCTGTAAACCATACACTACAAAGTAGTTGCTAAGGGGTGACCATTCCCAAGACCCTGAAAAATTAGTCTTCTGGAGCCTAAGGCAGGAGTTCACACTCTCCATAGGCACCCCTGAGCCTGGCACGGCAGCACCCAGCATGCTACAAGACAGGCTGTGGCTGTGCCCAGCAGACACTGCTGCTCCTTTAGTCATGAGGCAGTGGCTGAACAAGCTGCACATTTCATGTGCTGCCTCCAACACAGGTCACCTCTACAAAACCCACCTACTTAGTTTTAGCACAGGTAACACACAATGCACTTATGTATGGAGTAAGGGGGTAACCAAGCCTGGCAATGCATTACTGCCATGGTTCATGGAAATGCGTTGTGGCTGTGCATTACAGAGCAACATCATGCATGGCAAAAGTTGCTTAACAGAAAATTGCCCCAGGAAGCTTTTCAAACCCCACATATTTCACTTTCACACTACACCCGCAAGCTTCACTGCCCAAAGGGCAACAGCCTGGCACATCCGCTACACCAGTGTCCTACCCTGCTCTTCCCAGTGAGCCAAACCATAACGGCAGCAACTTGCTAGGACCAAAAGCAGCGTTACAGGGTCCCCCAATGACACTTACGCTCACCACCCACCCATCACTTGCAACAGCTCATTTCACAGCTATCACATACCTCTGCAGCTTGCTGGAGCCCCTCAGCCATACCCTCCCATTTCTGCCTACCAAGATGCCAAATTCTTCTCCTGAGTTGTATTTCCACAATGTCTAACATCATTCAGAAATCCTTTCCCAGATGCTTTTATTGGAAATGCAGACCAAGCAATTACAAAAGGAGTTCTGGGATCTTCTCTGTACCACCATGACTAATCTTTGAAAGGAGTATTTCAAAATACTACCTCGAAATACACTGAAACTGCATTCAAATTGTTTGGTATTTTTTAAAGTGAGGTACAGAAGAAAAAGGATGTGCAGCCACATGCAGCACACACACAGAACTTGGACAGGCCTAGTTTTGACAGTACAAGACATACAGAGAACCAAATCATTTTATATCCAAAGAGATACAGGCTTGTGGGACTAAGCTCTGTTAAGAAAACTAGGCATTCAAAATCAAATTTTAAAGATAATATGTTGTAGCTGTACACCTTACACTAGAAACAGGACACTGCTGCACCCGTACCACATGGTGCCAGTAACCAAACTAATGCTGAAAGAATAAATTCACCCTCCCTCCAGATCCAACCACACAGGTATTTTTGCAATAACCAAGGAAACAGGACAGAGTGTGTTTGAAGGCAGAATTCAGCAGGGTACAAAGAGGCTTTTCTGAAAAGAATACAGAGTATTGTCTCAAATTTTTAAATGGAAACAAGTATTCAACATCCGTTTCTACCCAATCATAACAAGTTCCTGCCCAACATTTTAATTTATTACATCTTCAGGTTTTTCTGCTCTATTAAAAAAAAACAAAAACAAAACACCTGACAGACCCATTTCAGCTTCTTAGTGTCTCGCCTTAACAGCCACCAAAATTTAATTTACAGGCTCTAAAAAAATGAGCTACTTTGAAAATGTAACTTTTTAAACAGCTCAGAGAAGATGGCTGTCATCCTTTCATTTCCAAGCAGTTTGTGTAGATTTTAGTACAATCAATTCATGTATATGTCATGTTTCATTTTCATGCTTCATTTTACAAGCCCACTAATCAGACTAATGAGGGTGAATGTGAAGAAATCCCTTTGTTTCAAGCTAAACAGCCTCTGAAACCACAGTTACAATGGTCTTTCTTTGCTTATTCATTTCCTGTTTGCAAGTAATAGCAAAAAAAAAAAAAAAGCATTACAGAATTTTTCTGCTAAACCCCTAAAGGCAGAAAGCCATCCTAGTACAATGTCCCCTGTAATTTATAGAAGCTCAGGCTGTATATTCATGCTAGGGAGTCACAGTGCTTTCTGCTTCATGAACACACTTAAGCAGAAAGTAAAATCTTATTAACTGCTTTGGTAGAGTCACAAATATGCTCTATATGTTCCAGAGAGGTGGCTTAAGATGGTCCAGTGAGCAGATGCCTGTGTGCAGGCAGCAGGGAATCTGTGCTGGGCTGACCACACTCCTACACAGAGCTGCTGGTGCCCTGCCTGCCTGCGGGCAACATGTCTAGGACCTCCATAGGGACTGGCACCTTCCTGGTTATTTAGGCCATCTCAACCAGTAACCACATGTATAATCCATGGCATGAGACGGAAGCTGCAGGTGAAGATGGAAATTCCCACTAGAGGATTTGTTACAGAGCCGTCCCAAGGCTGCAATACAAACCCTTCAGTGCTCCTAGAGATTTCTGTCATGCATCAATAGGAATATAGAGAGATGCACCAAGAGCTTTACAAGGGAATACACACAATTATGGGATAACGCCACAAAAGGCAACACTGCCAACGCCCCACAACTCTAATAAATTTGAAATTGTAATCTCAAAACCATCTTGACTTGAATTTGCTCATTCTGAGGTTGTAGTTTTTTCTCTTTTTGTTTAACATCACACATAAATCTCCATCCCACCCTTGCTTTGGAAAGCAAAGTAGTGGTCCCAGTATATAACAATTATCAGATGATGGTTTGTTTCTGATCCTCTAAATGCCTAAGGAGCTGCCTAGACCACTTGTTGAACAAGTGTTCATTGCAGAGTTAGGAAGTCACAGAGCATTCCACGTTTACCATCAAGGTTACTGTGAGTGTCGCTAGGCCTGCTTGATATGAACATATAAGCTTCAACCATGGTTCAGAGTTCTCTGAGAGATGCTGGATATACTTGTAAAAGGGCATGGAGACAGGGAGGGGGCAAGTTTATCTCTTTAGCCTGGAGCATGATGACAGCACCAAGCAGCATAGCACCATGGTTTACACCTGCAGGTGGCTCCCATCAAAGCATGGTGTATGGCCAGACCNTGTTACAGAGCCGTCCCAAGGCTGCAATACAAACCCTTCAGTGCTCCTAGAGATTTCTGTCATGCATCAATAGGAATATAGAGAGATGCACCAAGAGCTTTACAAGGGAATACACACAATTATGGGATAACGCCACAAAAGGCAACACTGCCAACGCCCCACAACTCTAATAAATTTGAAATTGTAATCTCAAAACCATCTTGACTTGAATTTGCTCATTCTGAGGTTGTAGTTTTTATTCTTTTTGTTTAACTGCCAGGGGACGGTCCCACTGAGACTGGAACTCAGGTCCTTGGGATTCAGAGTCCGGAGTGCTCTCCTTTACACCAAGGGACCACCCAAAGTATGGTGTACCTATAGACAAAATCCAGGCAACCCACCTTCTCCTGAAGCTATAAGCCAAACATAGAAACACAATTCTGCTACAATAGATCCCAGACTATGACAGAAGCTTTAAGCCTTTCACACATCACCTAGAAAATTTTGAGCTGAGAGTCAGTAGGGCTGTAGGGAATTAGTGGTACCAATTACAAATCCTCCTGTCCCCAACCAGTCCATAGGGAAGGGATGAAGATGTTAAATGACAGATTTATCATTGCACAGCAGGGGCCAACACTACCTCTGTATGGCTCAGCCTGGTTAACCTTCAGCACTTCCCTCAGGGAAAGGAGAAGACAGAAAAAGCCTTTCCATCTACACCCCTTTTCCACCCCTGAAACAAAGATTCCCATCACATATTAACATCCTCTGTATCAGGTGGAGCCTGCTTGTGGAAAGAGATGTAGAAGGACTGAGGCAGAGCCCATGGTGGGTTACAGTACCAGTCTGATGGCTGCTACCACCACAGCATATGTGTGTGACTATTAGCCAGAGCCTACATTCAACCCAGAGAAATAAAACATTTGAAAGTATTTTTGTTTTCCTCCCTCCTTTATAGGAGACCAACCTGAGCCACTCATCAACAGTACCTTGGCAGGTAAATAAGTGAGAGATGATGGATCTGAAGAATTCAGTGCAGGAAAAGCATTTTAGCTTTCAACTATCTCAAATGGTCCTCTGATGTTTAATTACAAATAATTAAAGAGCAAACAAAAAGCCTGAATCCTTTCAGGAGCTCAGTTCTAGGGTGGCAGCCTGCCTTTGCACAGGATCCGAAGAAAAGTAAATTAATCTGTTAAAGAAATAGAGCAAAAAAGGTGTCGGATTTCTTCTGAAACAGTGATTTTTTTTTGGTCAACAAACTGGTAAGTAAGCTTAAACAAGATGACTGCCTCACGACAGACAGTGATCCCCACAACCAGCCTCCAGACAGAGGTGTTATTAAAAATCAACATGTAACTTTACATCAGAAATCTTTAAAAACTGTACTGCCTCTCAGACATGGGAAAAGAATAGAACTGCCTGAGCAGCTTGGGTTTGGCATAGAAAGAGAGAGTTAATTAAGGAGTTGGGTTATTCCCAAACCATGCTGTTTAAGAAGCCTCATTATACCTGCTGCACAATAGGTGGGATCCATTTTCTTTCAGCAATGCTTAGGTCAGATGTTAATTCAAGACAGTATCACATTTAATAAATACTCCCCTAAGACAAACTGCCTTCTGCCGAAAGGAGGTAAGTCACGTCGCTGGGAGTACTGCAGGGGAAAGCTCACTAACTAGAATATGTGACTGAAAAGCAGGAGACATGGCAATGCACGCTCAAGCAACCTGAAAGATGGAAGATGAGATATTGTTTAGAGCCATCAGAGACACGAGAAGAGCAATGGAAAAGGATGATGGTACTCCTCAAAGCAAGGGAGCACAGCCTTTACCATCATACTACACCTCCTGACTCGTCTCTGGGTTTTGGCACAATCTGTGTTTTGCCAACCTGAAGAATGTCCCCTCTGTGCTGCTGGATGAAGCTCCCACGCTCAGCAGAGCAGGGGATAGTCACCACCTCGTGAGCATTGCCCAGGCACGCTCATCCTGCGGGGGGAGGACAGGACAGAGTCCCGTGGCTCCTGTGCAGCTGTAAGGGCAGAAAGCCACACGCCACGGGTGAACCGGCAGACACGTCGCCTCTCTGGCAGATGTGGAAACAGCCTGTGGAGACCTTCCTGTGTGAGGGCGCAGCTGGCACGGGGGCTGTCCTCCCATCCTACCCCCACCACACCAGCTGTGCGCCCCAGCTGGGCACTGCTCCGGCCAGGGGAGACCGGCACGCGATGGCACGGGAAGGAGGGCGGACACAACAGAGAGGGCCAAAAAGCAGCATGGAGATAACAGAGAAGGGAACAACAGCACCCCCACCACAACACTGCACCTCTTCTTAGATAGCCTGTGCCCCAGAAAGCCACAGGTATCACCTTTCCCCTCCATGGCCAAAAGAGCCTGTTGGGTGCACCAAAAGGCACCTGGGGCAAGTGGCAGCAGAATCAGTTTTAGCAGAAGGACTGAGAAATGTAGACCAGGCCAGCCAGCCCTCAACAGCAGCATTTGCTTCCTTTTAGCACCAGGTCTGCAGCCCTTCTGAGGGTGCTTAGGAAAGTCCTCAAAGTTAGTCTCGAGGCTACATTTGGAAATTGAAAGGGTATGCTGCATGGAGGACAGCAAGTTCCAGATTGCTGACTGAGGAAAAGAAGGAGGCTCTGCAGCCACACAGGGAGGAACGAAGATGGATAGCAACCCTTTCTTCCTCACCTCATCGGTCCATTCAGATTTGAAGCTCTCTGGTGCAGGGATTTTTCTATCTGTGTTCATTTTCAAAGTACCTCCAAGAACGGAACCTTGAAGGCAGTTGTGGTTCTACACAAATTTCCTTAAGACATAAATAATACTAAACAAGAAAGAAAAATTTAACAATGTAGAGGAGGTATTTAAATCTGCCTCTACCTCTAAGCACTCACCACTCATCAGTAATGCTTTCACCATACTGGTGTGCACTTCTTTTTGGCTTAGCAATGCATTACAACAGCACTATATACAATTCCCCTTGGCACTTTTTGGTTACTTCTTCACATCCAGCCCATCTTCTCTTTCATAAACAAACCCAGAATTTAACACAAAGTAATACACAGGCCTGCTGACTGGAGCACTTCCTAACTAGAGAGAAAACATCACAGGTTCACCCCATTCCCACGCATTTCCAAGGGCACAGCACCCTCCCTATCTGATGGACAAGCTTTCCGTCTGCAGCACTTATGTCACTGTAGCTAAACTCCCAAATCCTAATCACAGATAGTGGCAGGGATGAGTCTGTGAGCATCAGTTAATACACATCAATTTAAACACACAAATTACAGCCTGGTGCGCTGACCACCCTGGACACATTGAAGCCCAGGGCAATGAGCAGACACCTCACCCACTGCCTCAGGCATCCTAATAGACCTGCCTCTGTGAAGTTAAAATGCTGAATTTCATCCAGAGTTCCAGTCTTGCAGAAGTTCCTTTGCCATCTCCCAGCCCAGCTGCTGCTCTTGCAGTTTTTTAATACTCTGGAGGAACCACCATATCTTTCTAAAGGAAGTTCAGCTGCACAAAGTGAGCAAAGACAAACAAAACTAAGTAAGAGTGCCTCAATTCCATTTCAAAACTAACAACCATACATTGCTTGGACAAGCAGAACCATTTGCAGAACAAATGATAGTCTACAGTCCACCAGCAGGAAAGGTCACATTGCTATTGTTATTTTTCATGCTTAACCCTTTCCATCTCATTTGCTTTTGCCTTCCATGTCCTCAGATAGTGCAGTCTGATCTCAGCGTGGAGACTTTGAGAATTCTACATAAACACGGGAATCTGTTTCACTGATTTAAACATGGGACATCGACCTTAAAACTGTCCTGAATTGTTAATTGCTTTAGGAAAGCAGGAAACAAGAGATGCTGCACAACAGGATTTTCAGATACAGCTGTTCAATAGATTTCAAAGTTTATTCCACATTTTTTTCAATATTTTCTGTGGAGAAATTGTCAAGAAATGCTACAGAGTATCACAAAGGGCAGGCACTGAAAAGCAAAAGAAAAAAAAACAACACTGAAACTGCCAAATTACCATCTCTCCCCTCAATTGCTTTAGATCTAAAAGGTCAGATTTAAAGGCAGAATACTTCTGCAGCAGGAAGTATATAGAGTAATACACTTTAATGATTATAACTGTGTGTGGGAGGGAAGACATGTTCCCTCTTTCCCCCCAGTATATTTCAGGGTAGATTTCATACCTGAAGAAGCATTTACATAGCCCAAAATTAGTTACTTTTTGGGCAACAGAGCAACACAACTACGTTATGAAATAGACCAATATAGTTTAACAACAATAACCATAAAGGAGCATCACAATATTATCTCATTTGTTCTTGGAGCTTTTTGTTACATGTTCTAATCCATCTACCCTTCATATTTATTCCAGGGAACACACAGCAATAATTAGTGTATATTTTACTTTATCATCCTTCCTCAACATAGAAACACTTTTTTTCTTGAAGTGTTCTTATTCATTCCTCAAGGAACGTTAACATCAGTAGATCTGATCACGGCAAAAGTCTCCCCAATGGTTAGACAGTGTTTATACTTACAATATAAAAAACTCATAACAGACTAAGCCCTCTGGGATGAGTAAGCAGAAAAGAACATCTAGACCAGAGCAAGTATGCCATATGTTTCTTCATTAAAACAACTGTTCAACACTGAGTTCAAAACACAAACTTTATGCCTCTCCAGTAAGCAGTGGGAAAAATGACTTTATTTTTTTCTACACAGCTTGTCCTTCGTTTGAAGGGCAGCAAACCACAGGCAAAGCAACTCGAACTGGATCATCCCCCAGGGATCCCTGAAACAGTTCAGCCCTGATAGAAAGTTCGTAATGGGCTCTTCCCAGAAACACGCATATTTTTTTCATAAGCATTTACCTAAGAAAAGTGAAGCAATGCAGCACACAAATGCCTGTTTATGTAAGCCCATTCATGTGCAAACATGCGCATAAATACCCAAGGCTGAGACTTGGGTTCTCATTCGAAGGTATTTTGAGTGCAAATGTCTCGACTTCGTGCAAACAAGATCTTAACACCTGAGGTTCTGGGTACTGGAACTTAAAACTTCCACGGTGAGAAATCGGTCTTGGTCACGAACTTTCACCCGTAGTCAGTATTTGGCTTCTGAAGGCATCAAGTGTTTTGCATATATAAACGTTGACAATTTAGTTAAATAAATCTCAAACATACATAAAGCAAAACGATATTGAACTCAGTTTCAGATACATGGCACAATAAGTAAAAAGCTTGCCCACTTTTGGTTTTAAATTGGTAAAACCACTTTTAACACGGTTTGGTTTTTTTTCCTCTTCTCTGCGCCACTCGGTTTTCCAAGACCCCACAGAAAAGATGCTTTTCACGGACAGAGTGAATTGTTTACGCTTCTCAGGGGTGACAAAACACAAATGGACTCTGGTTTGGAGACTGAATTATCTATGCAAATGTACGATTAAGACAATATGGCCTTCTGAGCATACTTACAGACGCAAACCCATCCTATTCAGAACATTTTCAGTCATGGCATGAAGTGCAAAGAAAACAAAACCTCATTACATTTTGCTAGCCATAAAGACAAGTTTTCATAACTCACTTCTGAATCCATTAGAGAGAATAGAGGACTAAAGCTCCTTCCAAACCTTTCCCTGCATGGTCTGCTTATCTGCGGGAAACTCATAAAGCCCTTATTGTGATAACAAGTGATCATAAATGCAACTTCTCTCACAATCTCTGAGATGCCTTCTGGGCCGTTTATGAAGGAGAAACAGAGGAATTACACAAGTATGTGAGGGTTCAAGAAATGTTAGACTTAAGATTATTATACATTTCCACTCCACTGTGCCAGTGGTAAAGTACCCATGACCTTCCACTGTAACCATTTATTTCCTTTCCTCACAAAACCTGCTAGCAAAGAAATCTCAAGTCCCTGAATTTTGAGTACCTGTGATGGAAGAAAAGCCTCTAGGTCATATTCCCACAATCCAGAGCTAGACTATTTGAAGCACATCCAGATGCCACTCCTAATAGTGATTTTGATGAGCAGAAATCACTGACTAATGATGCCCCGGAGGTATTTTTCTATCCTCTGCAGAGTCATTAGCATAATTTTCAAGATTCTCCATTACCTGCTACTGATGTACATTTCTGTCATGATGGCATATTGTTGCAACTTATACTCAGTCTAATTTCCTCTCAATTTTATGCCCTCATCCCCTAGAAGGATGCCAAGAATCACTCCATCACACCATAAAGTCACTAACTTTGCCAACAGGTCAGCAGCAGCTGCTCCTGAACATCTGGCTTAACCTGTTGCCAGGAGCATAATTATCACTTACAATGCTCAGCTGCCTGAGATGTTGGCAAGAATCACAATCTCCGGCATGCTACTTTGTCACCCATATAATGGACAGCAGTTACCAGAGATAAACCAGAGACTAGAAGAAACCCTCCCTTCCAGACCCAAGTGGCAAAAGCTGTCAGCTTGAAATATGACTTAATACATAGTTTGGGCATAGTATTTAAAAAAGAAAACAAACAAACAAATAAACAAACAAGCAAACCTCTCCCTCCCTCAAGGAAAAAAAAATCAAAAAACAACCACCACCAAATATTACTTGTTGAATACCAACCTTTCTCCTGGTTCATTGTACTGTCAATGACAAGAGTCAGCTACAAGGCTACTCAAAGCTACCTCTGAACTGCCCTGAGAAAGGGCCTGACTTGAATCTTGGTGGTATGTACAAAGGCCTGATAAAACACACAGTCATCATTAAAAAAGATGAAAGATCCTTGGACTAGCTAATTTATTGCTAATTTTGCCTATTTGTTTTCACACTCATCCTTTGCATACCAGACAAAACTTCTCTGATATTTCAAATTTTTCAAGCTCCATGTGGGGTTGACTTTCATAGTCCCACGGGTTTTGAGGACATACTAGGACCAATATTACTCCTGAAATCAGAATCAGGATTTCTTCTGTCTGGAACATGAGAGTGTGAACTGCTCCCAGAGTAACATTTGATATAATTTAGATCACTTCCTCGGCTGAAAGCAAGTTTATGAGAGAAAGAAGCCAAGAAGGGAAATGAGTAAATGAACTTCTAATCTTTCTAAGAAACTGCAGGACAGACAATAACCTTACGTTACACAGTTTAACATTTATTTAGCAAATAAGCAAGCCAGACATTGCACCCCTCTTTCACATGGCTTCCTGTCCATTACAAAGGTTTCTGTCTAAGATTTTCACATCTTTTCTGAACATGAGCGGCTCTTTGCTGAAAGTGATCCTATCACCCAGTTTTGAACATCAATCACAGTTTGTGGCCAAACACCTCTGTCTTGAATTCATAGGTACCTTGCCTCCATAAACTTTGTTTTTATTCTTTAGGTCACCTGCATAACCTTGTTGGGGATGGGGAGACAAATGAATGTAAAAGCATTACCAGAACTATTCTTTTATGTTTTTTCTACTCCCCCAAATCAACTCTCTCTCTTCTATGTATCCTGTGAAAAATAAGCTCTAAGGCAGAGTTGAGTCCTCCTAGACCATTTTAAAAACTGTATTCTTTCTTATCAAGTATGACCATTACTTTCCTCTCTGAAATTCAGGTGTTTTTGCAAAGTTGAAGTATTCACCCCTGGTGCTTTTCATTATGTTCAAGATTTTTCAAGCTTGAATTCACAGGCTATAACCATGGTTTGCTAGAAATGGGAAGTTAGCATGCCCAAGAGCAACCTCCTTCATTCTTATACCCACTGGAGATTCTCATATCTTATAAGGGGTTTCAACACTATAAACCATTTAAATCAATCTTGCTATTCTTCTGTTTACTGATCCTAAAGTGTCTTCTATGCAATGTCTTTTGTAAGGATAAGTGTTGCCAAACCACTGTGGAGACTTTGTTAGTAATCCTATCTGCTTTGTCATAAATGGAAAAATTGAACAAAGTTTGATTCACTTCTGATCAAACTAGCATTCAAGAAATTTTTATTTTATTTACTGTACAAATAAAATACAATATGAAATATAAAATGTAGTAATGCAGACTTCCACTTGTGAAAATTAAATTTATCCCTTCCATTTAAGTGCCTGTTAGTCCAAGGTAGCTCAGAGAAGAAATTACACAAGTTCTTTTTGTTTTACTTTTTCAGGGAGTAAAGTGAAAATTAGGTTTTGTTGTTATTGAATCAGATAAAGTATTTAGAGGCAGAAGTGCTTTATGTACTATTCTTCCACCTTCAATATTCACAACAAGTATTTAAAGGCTATGAATTTGAAGAGCACCTTGTTAAACTCTTCTCCCAAATGCAGCTGTCAGTGTGGAATGAGATAAATACTTCTCAAGCTATTTTTATTGTGCATATCTACAGGACATAGGTGGATACCTATGTGCTCTGCTGTTGATTTAAACCCAAAATAAGTGTGGATGTGAGCACCACACCCAGATTCCAGTTTACAGTCAACCTGTGTAACCTCTTTTTAAGTCAGGTATGTCAGTATTCTGTCTCATTACCTATCCAGTGTTTTTCTAATTATTTCCAAACATAGAGCCCATCTCCTGGAAGTTCAGTATTTTAGACAAGAAATTATTTTTCCCCCCAAGAAGATAAATATTTCACTATGCAATGCCAACAACATAGCAGCTCACCAGGACCAAGAACATCAGATACTGATCTTGTAAATCTATGGCTTTCTATTCTGAATTACTGAATAGCATGGATTCAGTAGAGCACAAAGGTATTTTCTTGTGTCAACAGACCATAGCAATGTTCAAATATGTTTTGTACTTAGGTTTTAGTATCTTATGATATATCTGTGGCTTTTAGTAGTCATGTCTCAATCCTGATTCACCTTCAGTGAACCGGGTGAACTTGATTCACGCCTGTGTAGACGGCCACATTCAGGCTCATTGGCACATCTCACACACCTAAAAGATCACCCGGGACAGGCCTCTTGGCTCACATGGATTGCTTAACCAAGGTGTATTGTGCACCGTGTAACAAAATATCTTCCTTTTCCAGGAGGCCAAATACATTATCTACCCTTCACCATTTATATTGACATTTCTGTATTAGCAGAGTGCTTCTGTTAGCAAGGAATATCAGGGACCTCAGCTCCAGGCTATTCAGACTTCCTGCACTGTGTTCAGGCAGGCAAGAGCACAACGGGGTGCTGGGTTTTAACCTCTGATCTACCTCCGAGCTGCAAGCAGAGAGTTGTACAAATCTCCAAACACTCTTTGTTTGCATTGCAGGGACAGAACCATAGCTGCATCTGTCCCTTCTCCAACCCTCCAAAGGCTTTTTTCCTTTTCTCAAGAACAAAGACTAATGCCATTGATGGGATGATCCAAGCTGGGAAGAAAAGCAGAAATATGGAAGGTGTATCTTTGAAAAATGCTCAGCTTCGGTGCTCAGTTTCTTCAGCAGAACAGGAATGACAGGCTGAGTGATGCTTGGGGAGGGAGTGAAAAATGAGAACACAGCAGGTGAAAAGGGTCACTGAGGTCTGCTACATCACTGGGATGTGCTCCAATCCCAAATGAAAAGAACAACCTCTTTTCCATTGCAGTTGAGTCCTGGATTTCTATTATGCTTGCTGGTCACCTGCATGCAAACTTCAGAAGTTTATACTACAAACTGCATTTGATGGAGATCTGTACTGGAGAGACGGCAATAGATGGTCAAAGGCATGGACAGGCTATTACATGTACTTCCAGGAAAACACAGCACAGATACTGACTCAGCAATACCAGCTCTGCACAGGCTTCCTGTGAATCCTCATAAGATGAACGTGTATTTAGAAACTAAAGGCTCAGTCCTCTGCAACTGATATAAACATGATCTTTCATTTCTGTGTTTTACATCAACAGGTCTTCTGGTAAAGCTGCCTTGACATGGTGCAGTGTGATAGCCACAGATTACTGGGGTTTTGGTATGGTCAACCTCAAAGCCTCCCTCATGCTGTTGACAAGAACTTTGTATCTCTGGGGTGCAAGGTTTCCTTACTTATCCACAGAACAGGTGAGGCTCTGCAAGATGAGCCACAGGAGGAAGATGTTTTAAAGCTTATATAGGAACAAAAGGCAATGTTGAAATGCAGACAAATGAAGGCTTTTGGCTCCATCCATGACTTGCCACTAACTAAAAAAGGTGACTTCCTCCTCTCTTGGGAACAGATTGGATGTTGCTGCATCTGTTGCAGCTTTATTCAACACTAAGCTCAGCAGCAGAGGACTGTGAACCTTTTGCAATGCAAATACCTCTTTTCATCTCTCATTTGCCTGGATCAGCCCTGTTTTCCAGCTCATGATATAATGTTCCAATAACTTTGTTTCTACCCTTACTTTCTACTAACAACAACAATAAAAAATCTGCTATCATTGATGTAAATATAGCTCAAAATACTGTTTATTTTTGTCTTTTCTAAAATGCAGAGCCTTTCAGAATATTTTTCTCCAATCATGTATGGCAACAGATTTGTGACATGAGAGACCACAACAAAATAAGCTGAAATGGTATTAAGTCACCATTCTGCCCCCTTCTCTACAGTCTCTCCTACAGATATACAATTAAATATATATAATCAGGAGTGGGCAGAACTGGGTGGGTGCTTTGCAGCTTCAAGAAGAGATACACAGAAAGTAAGGAGAATCCAGAGAAGTAAACATGTTGCTCCAATCTCTAAGGAACATTCAGAAAATACTCTACCTTAGACATGTTTTCCACCTTAGGTAAGTAACACAAGTATCAGATTGGAAAAGTGCTTAAATACAGTAAAATCTTTAAAAGAATCAGGTGGGCAAATCAAGTTTATACAAATCAGAATGTTTAAGCAACATAGGGAAGGAATAGTTAAGAGAATAAAAGTAATAGAGTAGTCTTACTCTCGCAAAAACAGTTGTATAATAAAGGGTTGGGTTATCCAACACACTGAGGAGTTCCTGAAATGTCAGTGGGTGACAAACCAGGTAGGAAGAACCACAGGCTGCTTGACTACAAGGAAGGAGTTTCTCATCTCATCCTTATCTTTTAAGATATCTTGCCAGACAAGGAGGATGCACTCTGAAGTCAAACAGTCTAAGAAACACGTTGAAGTCTGAGAAGAAATTTGTAGCACAACAAACTGAACTCAATCCCTTAATCATCAGATCATCACTGCTTACCAACACTTGCAATTTAAAGATCCTTGTATGACAATTTAAAGAGGAAGACCATTTAGTGGATGAACAGAGGGTTGTACCCTGCAGCATTACCATGTGTGGGATTTTACACCAAGGGAAATGGTTTATAATGAAAGATTGCTAGAGCTTTTTTGCATTACAGAACACCATAGAACTGGAGTTCACATGCTCACTCCTTGCAAATTAGAAGCATCAAGAAGGAGCATGAAAATCTACAGATTTGTCACTTATGTCTAGTCTTCATATTTTCTAACTAATTTCACCTCACCATCAACCTTCCACCATAATACTGAAAGAAGTAGGATGGTTAAGATCTTGAGGGAAATGCCCACCAGCAATTTTTATTTGCTGTAAAGTTTCAAAGGTGTGGACAGTAGTACAAGCTGACTAATGAAGTCAGACCCTTGAACTGCAAATGCAGATTTTTCTGCAGGCCAGTTTAGTCATTATCTGGCAGAGGCTAGACAAGGATGAATTCACCTTGCCATGTCAGAAGGCATCTTGAAAAATAAAAAATCTCACTTTTTTTGGTCACCTTCATCTGCTGGGGATGAGGGAAGATGAGCACAGTAAGGAGCCTTCTAACCAGATGAATCACTTAATTTTTTCCATTTGTAGGACAGAATCCCCTATATCACCTTGTTCACTATGGAAAGACTAGCCCTGACACACAGGCATGGTGGACCCAACCTCTGAGAAGCAATGCCTCTGGTGTAGACAGGCAGATGTGCTTCCTGCCCCAGAAAGGATAGGTGCTGCTTGGGATTTTTCCCTAAACGTCCTTAGGGAGTAGATTTCAAACAGAGATGTCTCTATGCTGTACACCAGATGTAGCTACATGCTCCACAAACATGTTTTGATGATTCAAAATTAGGTATAGTGGCAAGGTGGCACCAAACAACTCTAAGGTAATTTATATTATCAGAAGTCTTGACTGGGGAACAGGGGAAAGTAAGAGTAAAATGGTAACCTGCACATCAAACATTCAGCCAGCAAGCACAACTATATCAGGAGTGTGAAATGCTGTGGATCACAGCTGAAAATGAATCAACAGGGTTCCTCTGCCTAAAGAAATCTGTGATGCAGAAAGCTAACAGGTTTTTATTCAGCTGCCAGAGAGCTTTGAGACAGGCTATATATACACTTACATGCTCAGACTATAGACCTAATAGAACAGGTAGTATAGAAGAGAGCCTCTCCTTACTAAAGTTGAAATCTACTCCAAAAATTATTGTGTGTGTGCTCCCTCCTTACAGTGAGGAGGAAAAGTTCTATCCCTAGAAACCACACCAAAATGGTGCCTTACATAAGACCTCTAGAGCCAAAGGCAAGCTAAGCAATAACTTAGACAACAGCTTCATATTTTTCACAATATATTTTCAAGAGCTTTGTTTTAGAAATACGTGGAAAGTATTTGGAAGCTGTGACCTGAAAGAGCACAGAAGTTCATAATGAATGCTGACATTTGCTTAACCTCACACCTCTATTTCTGTTCCTACTACAGCTATGACTATCACTGATTTTAATCAATGTCATGACCTTTCATATTAAATCTAGAACATAGAAACATAGAACATGGCGGGGAGGAAAAAAAAGCAGAAAAAAAAATGGCTTTCTGTATTTAATTATCAGCATGACCTGTCTTTAACCCAAACACTATGGTTAATAGGTTTCCTGTAGCCATCATGTGATTAGGCAGCTCTTGCACCTGTTGGCGTATTTAGGCATATATTTTGTGTTAACGGCCAGGGTCCCTTTTTAAATAAGCCACGACTACATTTTAAATCGCTTAAGTCAACTTCCTCAAGCAACCACAAAGTAAGAGGTTCTCATGGGAAAAAAAAGAAAAGAAAAAAGTGCTAGACATCACTTTTCAGTTCAGAAAACCTCACCTAAACCTACCAATTATTTTATCAGAAGAAGGGAAAAGAAACCAGAAACTACTTGGTCAAAATACAGAATAATAAATATAGAGTGGGATAATAGAGTCACAGGGGAAAAAAAAACTTTATCTATGTTTTATCTTCACTTTGAAGTGCTGTTGTTTTACCCAGATTATCATAGATAACAAGTTCTCTGAGGGTAAACATTGTAGTATTCCTCTACAACTGCTCAGAACAATATAACTAATTCCCATCTGGGGAGAGAACAGAAGGCTTCCAGCACCTCACAGAATCGCTTTAACAACTCTCTAATGCGCTTGCACTTCGAAAATAATATCAGTGAAAAGATACAACATTTTGGTCTGGTTGTTTGGTTTCTTTCGTTGTTTTTTTGTTGTTGTTGTTTGGTTTTTTTTTTTAAAGAAACAGCAGAGTGGCTTACCCTATTCCTCTTTTCCCTTGTGCCTCAAAGCATTGTTTTTAGTACAGTTTTCTTCTTCCAGGTTATATTTTAGGGCCACATTTTGTGATCACAATTTACATTTCTCCCCAAGTAACCCATTTTGATCTCATTCTCATCTCCACTCATTCCTTTTTCAGAACCCCTTAATGAGGCAGAGGTAGATTTCCACTCCCTGCCCAAGCAGCACAGCCAGCAACTTTCCCAGCCAAAGGTGTAGGGGATGAGTGTGTCTGGGGGCCAGTTTCACTTCAAGGCTTTGCACGTTCTGGTGCGCACACACACACACGCAGTGCCAGCACATAAGATCCTCCCCAAGTACCAGGCAGACACTGGGACAGTGAGAACGTGCATTTGTTTGAGCCTATTGGTACAGTGACATGGAAACAGCTTCTACCAGCAGCATTCATGGTTCCATATGCAGGAATGAATGGGAAAGATACTCTAATATACAATACCACAACACTGGCACTACCAGTTCAACTGTATTTGTGGGATTCGTAAAACACAGTTCTCTGAACAGTTAAGGCTGTGATTTTTTTATTTTTCTTTTTTTAGAATAGGCAAGACCCAAAATACTGTCATTATCAGATTCTGGCTTGCAGTCAACTAATCTCTTTGTGTGTCCACACCGAGCTTTTGCACAAGTTCTGACTGGACACAGTCCTCAGCTCAGCTCAGCCTGCTCAAATTGAAGTGTCTCTTCATAAAAGGCTGCTCTGTACTAATCAGGCAACCACTGCCCAGCATCACATGGACCACAAAGGCTCACGATCTGTTTCTTTCTTCCAGCTTCTTTTTTTTATTTGGAAAATAAGCCATTTCTGCAAAAGCTGAGTGTGAAAAGCAGACCAGTTACCAGGTATGACATTTGCCCAGGCCAACAAGAAGGTTGATAGCTTATAGAAGAATTTGGTAGCTAAATGATAGAGGAGTGGAAAAGGAAACCTGCTAGCTTTCACCTTGCTCCAGGCAAAGGATAAGCAACCTAACCTACCACAAGGAAAAGACTGGGAGTTTGTTGCCATCAACATCAGATAAAGCTCTTCAGGTTTTGTGCAGAAATTGTGTTAACCTTCATAAATGCTTATATCTCATCTTCCCATGAAGCCATACACTTCCATATATCATTACTGCCTCTATAACATGCTAGTGACAACCAAGATGTGGTTATGCTGCCTTGGGGTTTATTGCTTGATTTCTGTTTTTGAAGTTGCTGTATCTGCTCTGCGTACTAATTATGGTTTTGTACTTACAGTTTGAAGAATGATGTTCAAAAAAAAAAAAAAGCAAGCAAGAGCTGAATTGCTAATATGGAAAAGTAGTTATGCTGTTTTGCCTTAGGTTTCACTATATGGTTTTGACAAGGGTGATACATGTGTTTCTCAAGTGCTAGGCACGTTGGCTGGCTATGAATTAGCCAGCTACAGATTTGGGGCTTCCTGCTTACTCACATTTTTCCCCCAGCTATTTATGAACTTGAAAAGAAGTCCTCAGGAGTGTTAGGTTATGTGATAAAAATTCATTTGCACAAGCCCAAATAAGCACAGAGAGATAGTGACAGGAGGGGAAACCCAAATATTACCCTGCCCTTGGTAGTCACAGGAGCCATCAGCTCACCACAGCTAGATCTTCACAATACTAGAGGAATACAGGGGCTCAAGGCCAGGAAGGAACCCAAATTAAGGAGAAATACTCTATCTTGACTCCTCCTAGGGCTGTCCCAGCAGGGCTTCAGCCCCAGTGTCCAGGCATGAAACCCATCAAGACAAGTCAACACTAAAATGGCTTTTGGATGGAGAAGGGTTGCTGCCCAGGGGAATGGAACACAATATGGGATACAGGAGAAGAGCACTTTCAGATTGCACAAGACTTACTACAGGATGTTTAGGGAAGGAACCAGAGGTAGAGAAAGGGATGGATTAAAGTGATTTGAGGATGAATAGATGCGGGGAAAATAGAGAGGAAAAGGAAAATAAAAGATTGGTCACATGTAACCAGTTGGCTCTTTGGTACATTCGTCTGGCTGCACCCACCCTCTCACCAATTTCTAACTTTTATTCTGTGTTAAGGATTCTATTGAGAGTGTGCATGCGTGTGTGTGTGTGCAGGGATTTGAGTGCAGCTACTGGAGTCAGAGCAGGAGTGGGAGTATCCATGTGTCCATGGAGTGAGTGCAGGTGTATGAGGGAGCATGTGAGTGCAGGGAAAGCCTGAGCTGAACTAGCTCTGGGGTGAGGGGACAAAGAGCCAGGGGTGTCTCTGAGGACATGAATACAAGGGGATTGGCTACTGGAGACCATGGCCAAAAATATATATACTATTTCCCCCACCTCTCAATAGAGAACCTCTGCCCTGATCAGCTGGATAAAGGAGCAGCATGCAGCCTTTACTAATGCTTGGGAATACACTGCTAGCATCTCTGCTGGTTGAACCTGGGAATGCAGCTGCCTCACCCATCTCAGGCTGCTGGTGATGTATTTTCCCCTAACAAAAGCCCTATTTTCTGAATTATTATTACTTGCACATAAATGTTTCCCTACTCCACACCACAAATATGTTTCATAATGTACTCTAATCATCAAGATGGACCAATATGCAACAAATTATTGCTTCAGCACCTTGTCTTCTTAAGTTCATTCTGACTTTTTTAAAAAATATGCAGTGGCTACTATATTAATGCTTCTCTGAAAGTTAGATCAAGGCAATTTAACTGGAAAAAAAAGTAATGTAAGAGTCATAACAGAAAAAGACCCATCTATTTTCCACAGGAAAACACACAGATGTGTTTGCTTTCACAGTCAAATGCCTGACTGGGGTCATGATGGACCTCCACGTCTCTTAATTTATCCACCATCACACATTAAGGACCATAGTCCTTCAGAGATGAGGAGAAGTAGACTTTGAATACTGAACACAGAGAAGACTCTGCCTGAAGGGTGTGCAGGATATATAAACAGGAAAGGAAACACAGGCAGGGAGAGGCTGAGTGCCTTTCCCCAGGTCATGCACTGGGACCTTGACAAAGCCAGAAATAGCACTCTGGCTTCCTGAGCCCCTTCCATCCTACAGCACACCTGGCCTCCCACACGGTTACCCTGCAAACATTAGGATGATGCAGAGACACCCTTTCAGACATCAATGCCTCTGGAGAAGAGAGCAGCAACAATCTCCAAGGAGCAGCACCTTTACTCTTTTCAGGAACTGAAGTTTTAGCAGCAAGAATTGGGCCAGGACATATTACACAATAAGGATGATATTTTAATACTCTTTGCTCCAAATCAGCTGTCTCTCTTTTCCTGAACAGCATTTAAGGGATATGTTTTGGACCATAAACTCATAGTTTCTCCTCCCATTTAAAGGCTATTATTAATCACTGGACAACATCACTGCAGACAGTAGTTATATGTCTGCTAAAAAAAACCCTCCTGTTTTAAGCACTAATAAACCAAAAATCACAGAACAAAAAGAAAACACTCTACTAGACAAACATCAAACCAAATATACAGCACTTTTGTATGCCCTTTCCTCTGAACAGTGGAGGACTTCTACCCTGGAAGTCATTCTTAGTTAAGCAACTGATTTGAAGTACAAAAATATTCATTCTCTACATATTCTGTCTGCTAACAACTGCGGTGTCTGAAGTGAAGTGAATGCTGGGGTCCCAAGCCTGTTATCCACAACCAAAATTCATCCAGTGAGATTCAGACCCGGCTTTGTTCTTCTTGACCCTTTTCTACCAGATGCAAGGCAGTGATTGGGTCATTAAGTAACTCTGAAAATCAGTTGCAGGCAGCGGTGTCTCATTCAAGAGCAGCATCTGCGTCATTTCCACCCAGTGGCACATGCACTCAGTGCTCTACTTCATACTCCCGGGACTGCTTGGCTGTGCTAACACAATAAAGAAGTAGGTGGTTTGGTTTCAGTTTTCTTATTTTTACTGTAGCAGAAGGACTGGGGAGCATTTGAATTGTAATCTAAGGAAATTTTGTAAAAAGTTTGTTCTTAAGCCTCTGGGCTGCTCTCTCTTCCAGAGGGAGCACACCTCAGCCAAACAAAACGCCCCCTCCCTTCGTCTCTCCTTGGGTTTAGCTAATTACACATGTTACTCAGTACTTGCATGTAACAACAGTCATTCAAGTACGAGAAACTGTAACATTTGTGAGTGCACACTGCCTCGGTGCATACAGACACCCACCACCACCACATCAGTGTTACTGGGAGCATGTTCTGCCTCATGCCATCCCGTTCTAATCTGCTTCTGCCCCTGCCTCCACCCTGCTCATTCCCACCCTGTGGCTGAAGTGAATCCCCCTGTAAAGACTTCAAGCCCTGGAAGCAGACTGCTCTTGCCTGCTTCCCATGCCTTCTGTCCTTGAAGTTTGGTTATCAAAGCTGAACACTCTGCAGGGCGTGTATCAGAGGTGGCACAGCCCAGGCTACCACCTCCCGAGGAGAGCAGGGCAGGGGAGAGGCCAGCAAAGCACAGTTCTGTGCCCAGCTGCAGCCTTGCAGCGGGCAGGAGAGTGTGGCACCAGGCAAGGAGAGGGGGGATGAGACTCCTCTCCTCCCCACCTCTGTTTTGAGATGCATTGCTTGTATTGGGCAAAATCTTGCCGTTCTTCTCAAACATCAGGCTACTCTGGGGCTGAAGAACGAAGGGCCAAGGGCTTCGATGACACACAAACAGCCTGGAGTAAACCAAAGTGAATTAATAACGCTACACCTGGGCAGTGAGTGCACACGCTGCCTATTACTGAGAGGCTGCCAGCCAGATGCCATTAACCTCCAAGGCAGATCATTATTAGACCATAACACCCAACCTGTCATGTATCATTGTTTCATTAACACAGTTCTGGAAACCGTCTAATAAAGTCAGGGAAACTGTTGCCTCAAAATTAGCAGAGATTACAAGATTTTCCACGTGTATACTGAAGAGAAGAAAAGGAAGTTTATTACAATAATTTTAAGGGCATTAGAGATAACTGTGATAATTCTGCTTCTGATCTAAAGCCTGCTGAAGGCAGTAAACAGGCTCCCACTCTCTTCTTCTGAAACAGTGATTTTATTATTATAAATATGATCCTCCCCCACTCATTTCTTAAATTAAATTAGAGGTTGCCCAGCCCAGAAGAAACCTGTAATGCATGTACCAAAATATTTGCATGGCTGACAAGCTCTGTCTTTGAATCTTTATGAAAGGCATATAATTGCATTTAATGCAATTTATTTGTCATTAAAGAAATAAGCTTTGATCCAAACATCTTTGCAACAGAGATCCAAAGAAACTAAAACTCCAGGTCTATTTTAAACCAATGCGCATTTAACATTCATTCCTTTCCTTATCTGATTAGGAAATTTATTCCCTGGTAGATTGTACAAATACAAAGAAAAAACCCCAACCTACACTTATGTAACTTTTCTAATGCCTTCTATGGCTGGGCTTGTTTGCTGTTGGACTATTTTTATATTTTTTTTTTCAGAAGGGTTATTCTCTTTTAACTTAAACAAAAAACCTTCATGACAAAAGTTATTGACCATTCCAGTATCCTGGGAAGTTTTAGGCAGCACCTAACCAAGTAGGTTTCCAGTATTTCAATGGGTCTTGAATGCCAGCTGACAAAAACAGAAATTTAACTTGGAAAGAAGGAAAATGAGATTTCAAAACCTTTAATGGAAACACTTTTACAAATAATGACAGCAGGATCTTTTCTGCATCTAAGTACCTCTGCAATATGCACAGGGCCAATGTGTGGACATTGTGCTTCTGCCCACAGGGGATGAACAAGCTACTGGGTTTTGTTGTTGCTTCTTTTTTCTTTTTTTTTTGTTTTTATTTTATTTTATCCAGACATGAACAACATAAATGCTTCAGAATGTGATTACTTAAACAAAAAAAAAANAAAAAAATGTTTAAGAATTGAATTACTAAAAAAAAAAAAAAAAAAAAAAAGAGAAAACAAAACCAAAGGAAAAATCTTCTCTAATAGAAAAAAAAAAGAGGTTTTTTTTCCTCTGCCAAATACCTCCAGGAAACTTTCTGTGGGAGTTAGGATATTCATCTCCCAGAATCTGACCCCTAGTGGGAAATTGCAGTGTGCCAAGCCAAGAAAAGGGAGAAGGGTAAAAAAATATGGAAGCAAATTCTACATTGATTGTGAAATAATCATCTAATTTCCTATTACAAATGTGAATTACTTCTTTAAAAGGAGAAAAGATACTTAGAAGTTGTGATTGCTTAAAGAGAAAGAAAACCTTTAAAGACTGTACTAATCTGACTTTCAAACTGGTTCTCATCCACATGAAAAACAGTTATTAGGGCATCCAAAACCCACTAACACCCATAGTAGATGTGATCATCTTTTGGCCACAGCAGTCTCTGCAGCCCAGGTTAGTCTGCTTCCAACACTGGCAAATACCAGATGAGCAGGGGGAAAAAAGCAAGACTAGTGCAAGCATGTGGTAACACCTCACCAGATGACTCTGACAGGATCAGCACAATTCATTGGTCTGCTCTGAGACTCCTTAAACACAGACTCCTGCACCCATGTGAAGTTCTAGCGCCTCTAGCCTCTGCTCAACAGCTTAGATTAAGGGAAAAGCTTTGCTTTAAATCCCAAACCCACTAAAATTTTTCACATCTTCCTGAAATTTCTATTACAAACAGCAGCAAAACACTAATTCCTTTTCATCTTCTCCTTCCCAGTGGCATTAAAAGACTTCTGTCCATCCCTTCTCAGAAGCTTCTTTCCCAAGAAAGAATGTCCCAAGCCTATGTGCCACTGGACAGAAGATGTTTGGTACCTTTGACAATTACTGTTTCTGTGATCTGAGTCTTCTCTATCTCTGATCTACTTTCTCTGATGTGGAAATGCTCCAAGACCTTTTCTGTGCTGTTGGCATTTGACTACTTATCCCATTGTATGAAGCCTCAGTGTAGGAAACGGTGGAACCAAAAGCTCTTCCAAAAATCAGTAGTGAGGCAAGCATCTGGACTTCACACTCAGTACTTCCTCAGGGTCTGGCAAACAAATGCATTATTCAAAACAAACAAACAAACACCATGCCCCCAACCTTCCTTCCCCCTGCCCCCCTCCCCAAAGGAAAAAACAAACAACCCCCCCAGATTTTCATTCTAATTTTTGAGTGAGAATGAGTCAGATCTGTTAATCAATGCCTTCTTGTTCGTTTAAAGAACAGAAGACAATCCTAGAACAGACTCAATTATGTAAACAGATTAGTTAAATAAAATTTCTAATGGTACCATGCTAGTTTGAATTATTATTATTATTAATATTATTGATTTTATTCCAACCCGACTGACATGGAAATTGTCATGCTGTAAAGACAAGGCTTTGTTTTTACAGCATGACTTTACACTTTAGAGTGCCTGCATAGTAGAAAGAACACAGTCCCAGTGAACTCCAGAATACTCTTGTTAGTTTATTCCTACCTCAGAAAGGACCTGAAATGTAACATCAGGCCCCTAAGTGCAAAAGATTCATTGTGGAAAGTCTATTTTTCCTTTTGTTTTTAAGGAATAGCCAGCACATGTCTTTCAGTGTCCCAAGAGGTAAACTTCGGTTTCTGTACCCAAATGGAAGGACAGAATTATCTGCTTCTGCAGATATTTTCTGCTCCTTTCCTTAGATTTGTGTAGCTCCTCGAGAAGATGACAGAAATAGATGAGGAAATCATGTGTATAAGGATGTGATGAGGGTGGGGTGTGGTAACATCGGTATATGAACTATATACCACTTTGTCCCATAATAACCACTTGCTGGATCTTTCAAGAGGATCCACAGGCTTGTTGCTGCCTTGAGACCCCACAGTGGTTCAGGAAAAACTGTGTTTGTGGAGATTTAGAGTGCAGGCTGACAAGTAAATACAGCTCCAGCAGAAAAACATCAGTAAGCAAAGACTCCCAGCTCCGCAGGGACAACAGGGACAGTTTCAGGTCCTTCAGATCTCACCCCAAACCAAGTGAGCACTGAATAAATCAGGAAGTGTTCCTTATAGTCAGAGAGTGCAGGTCCAGGCCTTTGGCATGGTTTTTAGGGAATGGTTTTAGCTGTGATGACATTTTAAAAAGCCGTGGAAGCCCAGCCACAGATGCAGAGATGAAGCATTCATAGCATGCATTCTAATAATTTCTGTTTACACAGCTTAAGGGAAAAAAACCAACTAAAACTAATTCCTTTTTGTGTGGGAATCTGCTCTGGTTTAACTCAAAGGTCATTTTTAAGTCTGTGTGCATTTACAGTGCTAGACAAATATTTGTCAAATATACAGGCTGCTGGTCTCGTTTGAAAGATAAAGGTTATGCGGAGAGGAGGGGGAAAAAAACCCAACCAATGCAGTACATTGAACTGAATGAACCTTAAGGAAAATCATCCATCTGCCAGCGAGAGACATTCCTGCTAGCAGAGACTGCCACCTTTTGGGGAACAGCTTCAGAGGCCGAGCAAAGAGGTTGCTCCACCTTTCCCACAAATTGTCAAGCCTGATTCTGTATTCGCATCTATGTCACAGTCAAATGGCTATAATTTCTCAACTAACTTCCAGTAGAACTGAAAAAAAGAACATTTACAAGAGGATCGCTGAGGTCTGCTAGGTTTGTCCTTTGTAAAAAAGCAAGGTATACTTTGTACAGTCTGTTAATCTCTGCTGCCAGTATCTTTGAGTCTCACAAATACTTATGACTCCATACTAATGGTCAATACTAGTGATTCATACAATTTAAATTAGCAAATCTCAATCATATTTGTCAGAAACATCTCAGATACCAAACCCCCAGCTCACTTGGTGAGAATTAGCAGCTGAGTAAATGAGGTACATTCAAATTCAAGCCTCATTTGGGGAGAACAAAGGAGGAACTTAGCTGGGACTCTTCTTGGCCGGTAGCAGCGGCTCAGCCAGTGTGGATGTGGTTCTCAACTACCCGCTGCAAATACTCTTTCTTACCCCAGACACATAAGCATGGGGGTCATTACAGTAGGTAAGTAGGTAGCAAAATAGATGACATACCAACTGGATTAAACAACTGCTACTCTTTTGGTGGCTTGTCTTGCCGATGCACAGGGACAGTTTTTATGGGTGATTTTATATCCTGTGAGAAACACTATTGTTAAGATGCTGTCTTAGGATTTACAGATATGTTTTCTTTCAGTCTGACATCAAAATATGTCATTTGGTTTAAAAAAAGTATAAAAAAGACTAATACTGCAAACGAAAAGAGCTGTTGTTAAGGAAAAAAAAATCTTACCACATTTGTTGAAGTAGAAGCAGAAATTCAGTCATTTCTGCTATCCTTGCCTCTCTTGACAGAGGGGGTTTGGGGTTTATTTTCCCTTTTTAAGTATAGCTGCTTGATTTCAATTTCAGTTTTGTCAGAGACCTCCGGGATATTAGATTCTTGTAAGAGTCCTGACAATAGATAGGGAAAGAAAGAATCTGGAAGGACAGGCTGCAATCAGAACTAAGCCACATCTTTAGACACAAGGGGCTGTGCAGGAAAGCAGGCATCACATTTTATCTCACAGCACAATCTGTAGCTGTGCCCCACTGAAATCCCTCCCCTGATCTGCCTTTTTCTGTTTTTATGAAAAACAGTCTCTGCACTGACACTGGATCTCCCTCACTTGCTCTCTGGAGCAGAGAACCCTGCAGTTTCAAACCACAGTAGAAATCCTCTGTATAGTTCCTGGGGGCACTGGTGCCAAGGGACATGGGTGCCAAGGGGCATGGTTCACAGGAGCCTGTCTATCCAACTGAACTACCTTCCAACCCTATAAGATTCTCTCTTCTGTTACCATAAAGGAGACTGCAAGAACATTGCCTTTCAGAAGCTCAAAAGCACTTACATGCCACCTTTATATTACAAAAGGGAATAAGGCACAAGACTGTCTGTAATTCAGTGTGTCTTCCAGAGCAATCTGTCAGAGCTGCTGTCCCTCCTTGGCCTCTCCCATCCTGTTCCTTGTCCCCAAGCTGTAGAGGGCATTGGAGGAAAAGTGTTTGCATGCAGCTATGTCAGACTCAGCACCACAGTGGAGCAGGAGCTGAAAGGCACTCTGATCTTCCTGTACTGATGATTTTCCTCTACAGCAAGAAAGGGGAGACAAGAGAATAAGTTTAACCTCTTGTCTCACCTGAAACATGCTGAGAGCTCTCTGGTTAGAAGCCACAACCCTTTATCTGGAAACATCAGAAGAACACTAGGTATCTCGATATAAATCACTACAAGCTGTCCCAGTCTTTAAAATGCAGTGAGATGTGTTAAACACCACAGAAAACTGACTAGCTTGTTCTTTCCATTTTCTATGCTAAAATACTATGGTGACTGCAAGCAACTGAAGCCCACATAAATTCAAAACCTGAGCCAAATTTTGCAGCAGCTACTCTAGATTGGATCCAATCAGAATAGTGCTTGTTACAATTTTGATGTTAGCCAGGGCTCAGGAGAACAACTGAACTTCAAAGAAAGTCTAAAGCACCTTTGGGAAGGATGCTCTTAAAATTCCTGCTATTAGAGTGGCTACATATTTAGCACCTCTGAATTAAGGTTTGAGACCAAAATAATTTTCCACCCCCTACAGGTTCTAGAAGGAACATGCTCCCACCACCACAGGAGAGTGTTCTCAGACATCAGCTTGAGCAAAAGAAAACCAGAAGTCAGGCATTTTTTTTGTCTTAATAGACAGAAGGACTGTTCATTGCACAGGAAGAACACAGAAGATAACTTGTTTCACCCTTGATAAGCTAGTCTTGTCAGAGGCAGAAATTCAGAATACTCTTTTTCAAGTTGGACAGCTTAGAAGACTGCTACAATTTTGATGAGCCAACAAGAGTTAATTAATTAATTTCCTTGTTCTCCTGGGAAAAGATAAAGCATTTTCTCTATTGGAATTTCTGCAGCAAAATCAACAACAGATAGTAATTCTGTGAGATGAAGAAAAGTGTTGGGAATACATGACAGCTGAAGGCTTGAGTGAACCCTTGTTCAGCACACACACAAGATCTGGGATGATCCCAAGTTTCCAGTATTCCAGTAAAAAGTGCCAAATCATGTGTTCACAGACAAAGCAAAAAGTAATGCAGCCCTTTGCTGTTCTCAACTCGAAGGCAGGTGGGCTCACTTTGAGAAGATGCCCCTGAAAACACATGAAACAAAACCAACTGCAGCTGTTGTGCTGTCACTGAGCTGCCTTCAGTGCTGCTCTGGATTGCTGCCTTCTGCAAGTCTGACTGTCTTCTGCCTGTTGGTTTACTCTCAGTGTCAAGGGTATGTTTGGTTTGGCCACAAACAGGGATCAGGGCAAGAATCTCTCCTCTGGCCTCAGGATATCCCATGAAATGGGATGAAAATCAGGCTCCAGGGGAGTGTTGCAGTAAAGTAAAATGGATAAGCTCCCAGACCAGCGGAAACATTAAAATGAATAATCTCTTTAAAACAAATAATAAGCTACTCACCAAAATCTATCAAGACAGGCCTTAAGAGCAAGATGTTCTCTGTACCAACCACACTAGGTTTATGTCATGTTAGGTCATCTGGGAGAATTACTTTCTTAAACCTGTACAGGTGGATACAATAAGCATTTTCTGTTCTAGGCACCAGAATGAGGCTGGATAAACAGGTCTACCAGCCCAACTTGCCAGCCTAGCTAAATTTAAACAAATATTTCAGCATTATTTTAGCAAAAAAAAAAAACCTTTTAGTCCATATACCTTCTTGTTACTCTGGTCATATTACTAAAAAGATGGCAATTAGAACATTTAAGTGGAATACAATTCAAAATCATATATAATCAGCTAGATTTAGGACACTTATAGTATCAAAGGAAGATTTCCTATGGTGTTGATGTACTTTGATGTTGAAATCCCTCCAAAAATTCAGCAGTGTTTGGTCATCTACATACTTTGGCTTCTTGGAAATCTACCCCTGATAGATTCAAAAGTGCTTTGAAAATGTGGTCTCTCTCTTATCTTCTGATGGCCTCCAAGAGAGGGCAGTCTCAGACTAGGGATGATTCAAAGAGACTGCTACTGTTACACCTGTTTTCTGTCACATTTTTATATGTATTTAAAAAGCTTAATTTTTACATAGCAAAATCCATCAAAAAATCTTGAATACAAGTCAAAACATACAAGTTGACCTCCTGCAAATTTCCAAGGGGAGGGAAATACTATTTCCCTTCTAATTATATAGCATATATTCCCTGCTATAATGTAAGGAACAGTGCTCCACACATGGATTTATTCTGACAAAAAAAAGTACACAGTTAAGCACATGCTCATCTTTAAACACACCATCAATTTTACAGAAGTCAACTCACTTTGCTTCCAAGTTCACCATCAGCAATGTCACTGTGAGATGCAATCACACAGATTCTGCAAATTCAAATACAGCATAGCAAAAATAATTATTTAAAGAGCTGCAATTTATGTAGCATTTCCCCTCAATGACAAAGGTTCTTCCAGGATTCTTTTTCTTAAGTCACTATGAGCCAGGCCTCCTGTCCACTTTTCCTTCTGAGCAGAGGCTTGACTACCAAGGCAATTAGCAAGAAAAAAATTACACCAAACAATAGCCTTCTCTACTTTTCTTGAAAGTCTTAGTAAAGGCTACCTGGAAAAGTCAGTCCCCAGAGACAATCCAGTATCTTCTTTCTTGCCAGTGAGCAGACTGGCTTCCAGGAAGATGCAAACCTTCCCATTAATTCTCACTGCTTCTAACCTCTCCAAGCTTTAGATCCATCCTTTTGATACTGATAATTCCAGCCTAAGCACCAGCTGACTGATGGGGGTCCGCAGACCCTGGAGAGACACCACATTTCAGCTGGTTACAATTTGAAGACATCATCATCATCATGGCCAGGTTTCCCAAATGCAGATTTGGGCAGGGCTCTCCCCACATGGGTGTGCCCTTCCAGCCTGCACAGGGGATTTTTTAGGTGAGGCACAGCGTGCACAGAACTGGCCCCACCGTTTAAGTCCTGAGGTCCATCTGCCACGGCCAAGCGAGCTTGGACAGTGACAGTGAAGTCCTCAGGACTAGAACCTACAGCCCCCAGTATTCCCAGGAGGTCTCCCATCCAAGGACTAACCAGGCCTGATCCTGCTTAGCTTTCGAGATCTGACAGGATTGGGTGTCAGGGTGGCATTGAACTGCCACTTTGAAGACAACCTGGTTAGAAATAACCCAAGTCCTATACACTGTTTATGTCTACTTACACCAATGCTGGAGGCAGAGCCACCAGGTGACATGCAGGAAGCAGCACCCAGAGCTCTGGGGACCAGGGGCAGTGGTGCTTGTATTGGTGCCAGGCAGCACAGCAGTGCACTGGGGACAGACACAGGCTGTCCTTCAGGAGCACTGGAAAATTGCTTACCAAATTAGGGATGAGGAACACGTGTGAGTATGGTACCCCTCAAATTATTTAAGTACCAAGATCCTGATTTACATACATGAACCTCCTGCTAAGGCCCTTTGTCCAGCTGAACACCATCACACTTAACACCTAACACCTGTGAGATTCATCTGCCCTTGCCTCACAGGTGGCAAAGCCCACAGAAAGGTTCACTCCAGGCAGAGAAACTGGAGTCCAGTGAATTTTGTTCCTTCAAGCAGAATCACCCTCATCATCTCAGAAATAGACCCATACTTTTTCTCCATCTACCTACCCCAAGCATTCACATGAAGCCATCTTTTCTTGGTTCATGCTGGTGACCAAGTTCATCAAAGTCTAATTTCATTAATTTCACTAAGATGGTGAAAAAAGTCATGTTCACTTTTTTGTCCAGTAAGGTTAACCCACTTGGATATCAGGAGCTGTAAACAGCAGTGAAACTTTCAGGGGCAGAACACCAAAGAAAACCCCCAAAACACCACCAACCAAAAAAGCAAACTAGAACCTATTTTCTTGTTTCCCTCACTGAGGTACTCAAAAATCTCCCTAACAAACACCTCACCAGGTTCTGCAGCAACAAAACACCACTGTGGGAAACACCAAACAGCTCTGATGTGAGTTGGTGCCCAGCATACATACCTGCAAAGTTTCATGGCTGTAATGAGATTTCTCCAGCTACAGGATGCCATTGGTCTCTACAGTGGTAATCTCAAGTACTTTTGCAAGCCAGAACAGCTAATCCAGCTACCCCTGTGGTTAACACAATGATTTTCACTGGTTTCAGGGAAAGCTAGGCTCAGTGCTACAGCCTGATCTATCTACATGGTAAGGTCCTTGGATAAAAGCACCAAGGCAGGATTTTTAAAATGTCTTTGTAATAAGAAAGTAACAACATATCTCAAGAGATCATGGCTTTTAGGAAGCCAAATCACCATTTCAGTAACACCCATCAAAGTTTGGCATTCTAAGCAGTTAGAAACGAGTTGAGTCCTTGAAGTGCAGAGCTAATTAATCTAACCATAACTCTATAAACACTTTATTTTTTAGAGAAAATACAAGAACACAATCGTTCAGACACAGTGCATCTCTGCAAGGAGTCATGCTTTTAAGCATGCAACACACATCAAACCCAGAGTATATAAACTACAGCTACAAGCTGGATGCTCATGACTGCTAACAAGTGTAGTACTGGCCTTTAAGACAGTCCCAGAAGGACTTGGAGTAAAAGTATTCAACCTAGAGCAACAGCAACCCCTTATTTAACTGGGGGAAACTGCACCTCACACTTTGCCACAGACAGATTTTTCCATAAAACTGGTGAGGCAGGAATCCCACCATCTGCCTTTGCTAACACTCTCTTTCCTCACCTGTGCCTGCCATGCTCAGGGTGGCAAGGAGCACACCTGGGCACCCAGACAGTGCCGAGCAGTTGTGACACTGCTGCAGTTCAGTAAAAAACCAATTGTTTCTCCTCCTACTCCACCTCACCCCTCATAACTGCAACTTGCAAACCATTCTTCACAAATTATTACAGTTGTGGGTTTGGTGGGTTTCTTTTTTTTTCCTGAGCAACACTTCTGGGATTGCACTCATGAAAATAAGTAAAATTAACGTTACACTCTTCAGAGCATGAAAACCCACCCATTGCATCCTCCCTCCTGTCACAGAAAGGCTCGGTTCACTCACCCCTGCTTCGTAGTGAAGGTCTCCAAAGTTTCTTCGTGCCTTTCTCCCGAGGCCAGCCAGTGCTTTCCCTCCAGCGGTCACTCCGGTTGTTCGCAGCCTGCCCCCAGGAGCAGCCTGCCCTGCCCTGCCCTGCCCTGCCCTGCGGGGCCGGGGCGGGGCTCCTGCTGCGCCTCTCTTGGGGCAGTCCCGGGGCTCCTGGGGCTCGCTGGCAAGGCAAGGCAAGGCAAGGCAAAGGGGCTGCTGGATCGGCGTGCTGTCCCGTCTTCCCGCAAAGCCAGCAGACAGCCTCTGGCAGAGCTTTGCCGGGCGGGCTTTGCCAGAGGGTCCCGCTGATGCTCCGAGCGCCTTCAGCTGGGGCTCGCCTGGCCGGCTGAGCTCTGCCGCCCTGGGACTGAAAACCGTGAGCGATCTTCTGGCAAGAGCTTCCTTTCTGCTGCACTGCCCTTCTCCTCGTCCCCTCTCCTTAGCCTTCCACGCAAAATTAAAAAAAAAAGTTTTTGATCAGGTTTCTTAAGCCTGTATAGAGATAGGAACTCATCAACTTCCCTTTGGCTCCAAACGTCCATCTGAGGTCTGAAGCCACCTTGCAGCCTTCTAAAGTCCACCCCCATCCCCAGCTTTGAGTTTAGAGACATTTCTGGCTTCAGAATGAAGTCGCTCAATACAAAACAAGTTTCAGTTAAATAGTGAGTCAGTGCCTTCCTTTCACTTCCACGTTTGTCCTTTGATTCGGTGCAGCCTATGGGAGAATGATAAATGGAAGCTATGAAATGTAGCTTTGACTAGCAGGTGAATTAGCAAAGTTTTTGTTTTGCCGAGATCAGTAATTCCTAACTCGGGTACTAATAAATTACAAAGTAGCTGCCAAACCCCTTGGAAATTAATATTATTTTTAGTCATTAATTTGGGGGTCTTCATAGTGGCATCTGAAATTTTAGGTGTATGTTACAGCCCTGAGGATTAAAAAAGTTTTTTTTAACTTGCTGTGGTTCTCTTGAAATCAAGCCAGCTGTAAAACACTGCCTACTTTTAGGCTTAAAATATCTGAAACCACCATTTCCTGTGGCTTCACATGAAACCATACCCTTCATGATGACTGTGCCTACTATTGTAAATTAAGGGTATAGGGCACAGCCAGGCAACTCAAAAGGGGTATTTGTCAGCCCAGCAAAGAGCAAGAGCTGATGAAAACTCAGAAGGACCTGAAGCAGTTAGGGACGAGCTTGGATTTTTCTGTTCTTTGCTATATTGCTACTTCTCATGACTTTATCAATAATTTTTGAGCTGTAGATCCCAGAAATTAGGCAAATACTCAGAAATTGCCACTAAAAAAAAAATCTGGCTCTCATCGATATGGAAATAACTAATAACTTTGAAAGTATAACAGGGGTACCTATTAGAGAAAGACTAACCTATTTTGCTCTTTGTTTTATGATCTGGGAATATGTTTATGACTATTTGGTAATACTTTCTGTGTGCAGAAACTAAAATCCAAGAGACTTCTTCTTTCTGTCCCCCCAAATCAGCATTGAATGAGTATTAAAAATAGTGCTTCTATGCAAACTCTATTCTGGAACTTCCAGTGGTCTCACATCTGTGACTAATTCTAGCTGCCATAAGAATTGATCTTAAATGCAGATTGATATCATTTCTCCTGTTGATGAAAACCCAAGAGTTACCAACAATGAAGAGAAGTATTTCAAGTCACTCGTGGTATTGCAAATCATATTTCTGTACAGGTTATCTACAGGAAGTGTTGTTGGATTTAGTAGAAGACAAAGCACAGGCTTTCTCACCCTGTTGTCTGGGTGACATTCTTGTGATTTCAGTGAGAAGGCAGCTTATTTACTGGTCTTACTCTTCAGTAATTTTAAAANGAAATACTAAAGTGGTGAGCAAGGCTAAAGTGATTTTCCTGTTAAGAACACAATGCAAAAGGAATGTAGACCAAGACAAGACTTATTTAAATAAAACACAGTAAGGCACATGCATGAGGACATATGGATGAATTATGCTCTGATCCTAACCACACGAGAAGGTTGATAAGATTGTATTCACTCTAACCTGACAGGCCATATGGTATGTGGCTCTACCTTTTCTCAGCTGGAAATATCCTCAACTGCATGACTAAAGTTGTCTGAAAAAGGTCTAGTCATATTCCCATGAGACAAAATCCCTTTTATCTTTGCTTATCAGTGTGGAAACTTCAGAAATCAGGATATCTTAATTATAAAGAGTGTATGTATGCACTCACCAGTGCTTGCTGATCTGTTGCTGACAGACAGTGGGCAGAGGACAGCACAACACCGAGGAGAATGCTTCTGTTCTGCCCAGCTCATGGTAGTGAACACATAGCAGAATATTAAATTCCCCTGAGCACCTCCCTTCAGGATAATAAACCCAGCTCTGAAACCTTTAATTTTGTTAAAGGCAAGCCCAAGTCACCACATTAATGTAAGGAGAGAAACAGACCATAGTCCTGACTTAGAACATGCAGAACACCACCAACATGCAAGTACCTCTGAAGCATTGATGATTTAAATTCAGATTACTCCCTGACTCAGTCCAATGAGAAATTGCATTAAATATCAGGAATGTCAGGCCCATAGACAGTCACTGTGACTGGGAATAGCCCAGACAACCAAGACTTGCAGCTGTCCCATTTGCTAAACTCTGCCAAATAGAATAGTCACTTCTGTGCTGGACTACTCTTAACAACAGATTCAGATGTCTGAACATACAATGACCTCACCTTCTTCATCTATATGCTTGCAAAATCTGACTAATTGTCTAGAATATCCGCATTACTTTGGTAGAGTCTTTCATCTCCTCATTTATTCATGCATTTATTATCTGAATCATCTAACTGTAATCCAAGAAGCAGGAAACAGATCAAAGTGGCATTCAGAGCAATTCTTCTGATGTGCGAGGGAAAAAGTAAGGAAACAAAAAAGTTATTAGATCCTTACATCATAATTTGTGAGCTAACTGTTCTTTAATATATTTTATAGCAATGAAGGCTACAATAGTTCATATTCTAGGGAGTGGAACAATTCTGTTCTCCTTAAGTATGTGTACAAGGTGTAGGGATCACTTAGCTGAGACTAACTTTAAAAGAAGTCACAGTACTACTCAACACAAAGGTATAGAACCTTATGAATTGCTTAACATAGAATGTGAATGTTTCAGTCTTTACTGTGTCCAATCCTTTATCTTTTCTGTACTTACCAATCTTTTTACTGCCTGTTGATGAAACTGCACCATTCTCTCTTCATGAAGCCTTTGCTTTTTGTCATCCTCATGTTCATATTTCAGTTTAGCCAGCATAAAAAACCACCTCATCCTGTCAAGCTCAGTATCCGCTTCTGTGACCCACTTGCCACAGAGCTTTTCCAGCTCCTCTGCATTGGTGGACACTTCTGACTGCAAAGTGCTGCTGCCTCTCTTTGTGTACAAATGTGCCCTGTGATGCTTGGCACCCATGCTCTCTGTTTTACTGTCTAAGATGAAAGGTGATGTTGTCATGTCTCTGACAGCTCCCTGCTATAAATTGGAGAGAATGAGGATAAATTTGTATGTAATCTAATAGATGGAAATGGAACATGTTCATCTAAGTCAACCTAAATACTTTTTCATGTGATTATTCACATGTTTGTATAATGACTCACTAGTTCTCTACTATACATTATTTTCGTTTAAAAAGTTTTCTCTTAGATCTCAAAAACAAATCTTCCATTGAATATTGTCTTACAAAATATGAAATATCCACCATATGAAAATTTGAAAATGTAAAGGAATATTTAAAAATATTTAATTAGGGTGTGGTTGATCTAAACCAAACATGATGGCTCTTTTGACTAAATGGTAGGATTTCACATCTTGTGAATTTCATGTCAACCCTCTGAGGTCCTTTACCTCTGAGAAGTAACTCAAATGTCTCATGAACCTTGTTCTCCTTTGCAGACTCAATTTCCTGGCTGATCTACAGCTTCCATGACACACTATAGTTTTACACCTGGAAGAACTGTGTTTTCCCCTTACCATCTTTTTGTGTTGCTGCTTCTTGTTATCGCTATTCATCCACAGTTGTTTGGAATTAATATTCTGATCCCTCTATATTACTGGGTTCTTCACAATCTCTTTCTATTTTCCCATCTTTAGTGAATAGAGTCTCTGTCTCAACATGGGAGCCCTTCACTAACACTAGAGTATCTCCAAGGATGTTCTGGGACAAATGGGGACATCTACATGCTGGCAAAGAAATAGGTATTGGAAAAGGAGTGGCTGAGAATAATGTAGGCACATACACATAAGGGCAAATTGGAGCCTATAGGAAAGTGGCTAAGAGTTTAACTCTCATTTATGTTTCATCATGTCCCTTGTCTAGACACGAATAAATAAATAAATCACTGGATATGGGCCTGTAGGTAGATATTCCAGAAGTCTCACCTGTATGTTTCTTAAGAGAGAATTTGTCAACAATTCCCTTTACAGTAACCTGTGGAGTTGGCTAGGGGGCCCCAGGAACTAAGAACAGTATATCACACTTCTTTGAAATGTAACATAATCCATATCCTCCTACAGCTCAAAGAAGGATGGCTTTTCTTTCATGGAAATCTGCTTTAGACTGGGGAGTTTCTTACTGCCTCCAGTACAATAAGATCACAACTCACAGGGTATGCCTAGACATTAGCTAGAAGCCAATACTATCCTTTTAACTGACTAGAACTACATTGACATTTCAGCATGTGAACTAAAAGTTCAATCTCTTGTTTCCAGGCTTAGGATTATTTATGGCATTTTATATAAGTGGCTCTAAGGCATAGATTTCACATCTGAGAAAAGATTTAGGCAAGAATGACATTGAACTGTTTGTTATTGAGTTTCAGGAAGAGGAGCAGAAGAGGAAGAAAGTAACGCAAAGTCAATATCATGGGTAACAGATGTCCAAAGACAGGGTAGGCAGCAGGGTAAACGTAAGACAACAGTCTCCTTGTCACAGCTTTTTCACAGAGAAAGTGTGAAACCAGCTGTCCCAGTTCAAGGGACAGACCAGATTCTGACCTTGGCTGACTTCATACCTGCTGTGTTGCCACAACAAACTGATGCTCCTTGTTGGCAAGGTCACATTCTGTCACATTTCTTTTTGACCCCTGGGGCAGTACTGAGGCTCTTCAAGGGGGACCGACCTTACCACCTCCTCTGCCACAGACCATCCCACTTGGTCGCTGTTTTCTCACTTGTAAATAAATTATACTTTTCAGTGAAGATTTCTGCCAGAATTTGTGTACTCCCAGAATGTCCTTGTATGCAAAAAAATCAACTGTTTCTGGGAGGCAGGTTTATTGGATCATATAAAGCACCATGAGTATGGTCATCCCATTTTGACGTTCCTGGATAGTTTCTCTATAAGGTGTAGCACTGAACCTCATGGATGTCGTTAGCCAGGAAATCTCTGCACTGTTCTCTACTTCCTACTGTAGTTGAGCCAGCATTTTATTTCCCAGCTATAATCTGGAATTCCTTGAAGGGACTGGTCACTAATTTACAGTGCTTTGTGATACAATAAGAGGTAATGTGAGCCTTTAAGAATCTTACAGAGAGCCTTCTCTGATATTCAGGCATAGGGAGACAAAGTCTTTCCGCTGTTACTAGTCTGTATAAAACACCTTTCAGAAAAGGATTTATCTGTTACAGATTATATCATATAAATAAATACAGGACTTCAATTGCTTTTTGCCCTGTTCTATATGTCATATGCACTGATGCAAAGTCAGTATATTTGCTCAGTAGGTGATGGGTGGAGGGGTGGATGACAGAGCCGGTGAAGATAAGAAAGACTAATGAAGTTACTGAGACCAGTTCCTGTTGCATCACTTACCAAGTTTTTTGTCAGTTTACAGATTTTCAAATCCCAAGGCACACTGAAGACAGAATAGCACACAGTGCTCTGGAATTCCATCATTAGTTTTGACTGAATATATTAGTGAGTTTTTAATTGCTTTTGGTGCCAATGATCCAATTATCGAGATAAACATAGGTTCTAATTATTGAATAATCAGAAAAAAGAGCAAGAGAGGATGCAGGGTACATGTGTATTTTCTTTCCAAAGGTAATGTGTATTTTACAAGAAAACACTGAAATGGAGCTGTGGTAGTCTTTTTTTCTTTTATTGCAGTTAACTTTCCTGAATTCCTTATGGAAAATGCAGATATCATAATGCCTTAAATGCTTTCTAATTAGGTCTGTGTTCAGACAGTCTCAAGACATCCTCATTAATTTCTTCCCCTGTAAACCTTAAAGAACTGCAAAAAGGATTTTCATCTCTGTCCAGGGACCAAACCTTGTAGTGCAGTCAGGAAATCAATTTGGTTTTGCTGAATGACTTAATTGGCAAGTGGAAGGCACAGGATACTGTTTGGCAGACATTAAACACAGAGTAAACCTCCTACAGTAAATAGGCACTTGCAAAATCATTCATTCTCCATGTACACAACACAGTAAGGTATATAACAGTTGGGATCACTGCTTATGGTTAGAGAGTGAGAGATGTTCATGCCCCAGTATGAAGTCTCACTTCATAATGTATTTCAATATCTGAAGATAATTTCTCTATAAAGCCCAGTGCATCTCATATAAGCATCTCTGTTGAAGACCAGACTTAGAGCAGGATGTTAGTAATAAGGGATTGTGGATAGGTGCAAAGAATTCCAAAGGAATTCCAGAGGTTGAATTTCTAGTAGTGATGGACTTTAAGTTCCTACATGCTATTTAATTGATGGGAAAGTCAGCAAATGGAGTTGTATGTTGACACTGGCTGTTTCAGACCACTTGGGTTAGGCAACCCTCCAGTGCAGTGGATCAAAGTGTTGTTGTTCAGAAAAATGGGATTGGGTTGACAAAATACTTCCTTAGACTTCAGCTTTTAGGCCATCAAAGTAGTCAGGGAATCTTCCTTAGATGCCTCTTAGGGACTAAATTAGTGCCTGCTTTGCAGGACACAAGCTATTGCTATAGATTTTTATGCACCTGGGTTAATTTGTGGTTAACAAATAATCAATAACCATTAATTAATGGTATGGTAAAAGGAGTTATCTCCTCTTCACATACGGGGAATTGTTTCACTGGCTAGAACTAATTGCATACCCAAGCCTGATCTTTAGTCTTATGCCTTATCTGTGCAACCATCATTCTTTGCTCATATTTTTTCCTTTCCAATAGAGCAGCAGTAGACAAAATAAAATTCTTAGAAAGGAAACAAGTACCACAATTCTTCTACATGCACTGCCTTTTGAAAGTGAACAAAAAGTTACTGATGCACAGAGGCATTAAAACCAGAGAGAACTGTAGGCATAGGGAAAGGCTGAGTGGATAAAAATAACTAATGCATGCACAATCATGCTTGTGTTGGGATCACACTGGACAGTCAATCTGTGAATATTGGCAATATCACTAGGCCTTCCAGGATGCCAAGCATTTAGAAAACCCAGAAAAATGGCCAAGTTCATCTTCTTCTGCTCAGATAAAACTTACATCCAAGAAAAGAGTACACATTTCAGTGAAATTACAATACACCTAACTCTCATCAAATGTAAAGGCAAAAATTTATGGTCACCAACATTCCCAAACTCCTTAAAGGCTAAGCTGCCTCCTCCATGTAGTTTTTGTTCAATTCCCATGAACCAGTTTAAATTATGCTAGACAACTGTGCTTCACTGATTCTTTTAGTGAATTTTGATGACCACTCAAAATGCACATTTGAATTTCCTCAAGATAAGAACAAACCATCTCGGATATACATACTGGATAGCAAAGACAATACTATTAAAGCTGTCCTGAGAGAAAGTAATGTAATTTTACCACACAGCTCATCCTTTTGGTTTTTCTACAGCTTGCCTAATGAACTCAGGATCTGTTCCTTTGTCAGCACTGGGATACTTCATTTTCATGAGCTGATTTATCACAGTTTCTGGTTTTTGTGCACCATGAAAAGACCTCTTCCATGCTGTTAAAACAGTGCAAAACTGTTCACCTGTAGTACCCTATTACCACATACAAACCTACATGCATATCTACATACATAATTTTTTTAAGATGTTTGTATATCATGGAGGACAGAAGAGGAAATATGAATACTCCTGAGACCCATTAGGGCAAATTAATTTTCTGAGTGACAGTTTGGTTGAATGATACTGGTGTTTTAGTAATTTATGAAGATATGAAAACCCTCCAGGGATCAGATTATCATCTATACTAGTTTACCAAACCTCATTTTCTTCCATGACATTATGCTAGTTTTCATCATCTGAGAATTTCATAGAATCATAGAATCATAGAATTGATTGGGTTGGAAACGACCTCCGAGATCATCAAGTTCAACCCTTGGTCCAATTCCAGTCCATTTACTAGATCATGGCACTCAGTGCCACGTCCAATCTCAGTTTGAAAACCTCCAGGGATGGGGAATCCACCACCTCTCTGGGCAGCCCATTCCAATGCCTGATTACTCTCTCTGGAAAGAATTTTTTCCTGATCTCCAACTTAAATTTCACCTAGAACACTTCACAGCAATTTGAAGCACTATAGATAAAGTAGCATTCTTTGGTCTGACAAATAATACTAGCATACACAAATCCAGGTAGCTTCTTATAGCAGTATTTTATGGAATGAGAGGTCTCTTTCATTAAGGTCTACATTTTGGAGCTCCCTTAATTCCAATCTTTACTTTGTACTCATTAAAGTTCTAACTACACTCCAAAAAAGAAAACTTCTTGAAGCCTGGATCCAACTCCACTTACTCTGGTGAAAAGATGCAGCTTAGCTCCTCCCAGGGCAGATATTAGAACAATGCTGTCAAGCTGTTTAAGCTTGAAACAAAGTTGACAGATGAGAGAAGAAGGCTGTGTGTGTTGTGTCTGACTCCTCTGAACAAGCAGAGAAAGCTAACAAGTATCAACAGCCAACACAAAAGTAACACTACTTTGGTTTTCCTGAAATTCTGGACTAGTTTCTGCAGTTATCCCAGATAATATTGGAAATGAGCTCTGACTAAACATAAAATTATTTGCAAAACTTGAGTTACTTTTGCTTCTGGTTTCACTGGATTTAGCATATCAATCACTGAAGTATTAATGAAATTTTTGCTTCTAAGTGTACTGTTTCACTTTCTAAGCCCAAACTTTTGGTTTGATCATTGGTGGAGTCTGAGCCAAGAAAAGGCCAGTCCTGAAAGAATACATTCTTTCTTCTGTTGGCTGTGGGCCATCACTATTTAGATAGTTTCTCCCATTGCTTGCAATCTGCATGAGTTTCATAACTACCTGCAGCTCTGTTGGAATGTAGGATCCCTTCAGAGAATGACAACTGAGAAAATGTTACTTCTCCCTGTGTAGATGTTGGTTGGGTAGTGTCTCATATTTTCTCTAACCTTTCCTCTTACTGCATTCATTATAAAGATAGGAGCACTTTCCCTGTCAAATCTCATTTTTTTGAATATTCAGGATATCTATGTTCAGATGAGACAATTCCCTAAAATTAGAGTGTACCATATCTCTGTTTAGAAAACTTAGTATATACACCGAGAAAGGAAGGAAAAGGAATTACAGCTACTTGAGAAGCCATCTCCAGTGTCTGAGAACAAAGAGGTACCACACATGCTGTTACCAATCAGATCTCTGCTCAAGCCTGAGCCACCACCACAGAGCTGACACCACGATTCCTTTGGATACCTGCTCTTATTCTCCTCCTACCCTGGGAGTTGGCTCATGATGACAGCTGTGCTTAGAAGCACCCCCACACTAATACTGCTCACATTAAATGTCATCCTAGTTACTTAGCCTGCTCCATCTCATACTAGGTGGTCAGAACTGTCTCAGTATGATATTAACATTTGAAATGTGTTTCTCACTTATCAGCAATCCTTCTCCAAAAAAAGATAGTTATTACTTTAAAGAAAAAAAAATCAGTTCTCAAGCTATCAAGACTACATCCCTTTATATTTGGACATGAAATACTGTGAACATTCTAGATTTCTAATTTTTTATATATATTTATATACACATCTGACATTTCTATAAGGTTTTTGGGATGGTGCTTTCCTCTTTATGACTAACTTTACTGAACAGTGTCTGTCTGTACTGTGTCTGTCTTGTGTACATATGTAGATGAGACACTTTTCCCAGGACACTATAAAAAAAACTAAGGTGAGTTAAAAGCCAAATTGTTCCTGGCATAGCTCTACTTCTGTAAAAGGAGCAGTTATTTATCCTACTTGACCTATTACAATATTACAATAAGAGCAATGGAAGAACAATAGTCCTTCTTAGTCCAGTGGGTGGAAGTAGATAATTCAGGACACACATATAAAGAGCAATTTGGGAAATAATGCTTGGCATTTTAGAGAAGTAAAGCAAAAAAAGGCATGAAAATCCATGTAGGACAAAGATACAAAACAAATAAAACCAGAATTACTTGTATTAAATAAAGAAAGGAAGCTAACAAGTATCTTTAAATGTCTGTGGCTCCCATAAAACCAAAGCGAATTAATATCACCAAGACTGGACTCCCTTATAGAGAAGCTCTACAAACAAAGAACAATAGAGGCCTCAGAGAGGAGCAAAAGAGCAATAAAATATTAACTGAACATAGACACTCTTGATGTGAAAGGCAGTCTCTGTCTTCAATCTGCACTTGTGTGTATTGCATGGGAAGGAAGCCAGCATTGCACCATCCCAGGGCACACATCCCCTTGGCACAGTATGACCCTGCCAGCACTGTATTTCTCAGCTCTCTCCACATTCTCCCAGCAAGTTAAACAAGTCCTAGAGAACATTTGCTTTTGGGGGATTTGCGTTACTGAAAAGCATCACAAGGAACACAGAAGTATCCATCCAGCCCTTCCAGCTGGCTTTAGGTCTCCATATTTAGTCCTTAATATAATTCCCGCTGAGGTTTTTTACCATCCTGACTCATCTTTATCATTCTGACTATCAGCCTCCTGTTTCCTGAAGGCAAATACTTGCAGAATCTCTGTCAGCTAAAATCTCTACAGGAACTTCCTAAGCACATTACTCTTTTCAAGAAGCAAATCCGAAAGTTTCTCCTTCGGTCCTTCTCTGAGGCATCTAACAGCTGTTCTTGCGATGTCAATTGAGAGGTCTCTAGCTGGTAAGCACTTGGCCCCATGCCCCAGCTTCTCTGCTGCTGCTCCAAGCAGCCATCTCTTCAAATGGCAACATCATGCAAGCGTGGGATAGCAAAGAGGCAAAGTCCATGTAACGCTGATACAGCATTTGTCAGGTACAATGCTGACCACCATAACAACCTCAAGCCTCCTTTATCCCGCAGTTTCAAAGACAATACTTGTAAGCATCATCAGTCTTACATAATGAAGAAGTGCTGTGTGACCCTAAAGTGACCTGCTGCAGTTGTCATTCTTGCTTCCAGATAAACTACTGTGGCAACATAATAACAGCAAAGAAAATGTATCAGTCTGTAAGGCTTGGCAAACCATTCTGGAGTGAGTCCAGGAATGACAGACGGGCTTGGATAGCCAGATGTAGCAGCATGAAGTGACTAGGCTGTATAGACAAAGAAATAACAAACTTCAGGGAAGTGTCCATCACCAGTGCAGTTACAAATATTTGTAGTATTGGTAGGTGGAGCACTCACAATGCTGAATAGTGTCATGCTCTGTGTTAAATAGCAACTGGACCATTCTGGAGTGGATACGGATATTAACTGGACAGGAACAGCCTGTAGGTGACTTTTCTCCATTACTGAGCTTTCCGCAAAAGTACTCTACATTCACATGTAGAGCCTGGTGCTCTGCATGTGTGTGTGCTAATAGTATGACTAATTATAGCCTATATTGTCTGGGTAGCCACATCATAATTACCAGTATCCAGAACCAAGACATAGCATCACTGTATGCGGGAAGTTCATAAACTTACTCTTAGACACACTTTACTGCCGCCTTCCCCCTGCCCCATCTCAGTGGGGGAAGCTAAAGCAACAGTATCTCATCTAGATCATGAAAAGGAAACCCAGAAAAACCAGTCTGGTTGAGGGAGTTGAGAACATCTGCTGCAGTGCTACGCTGCAGTGCTGCCAGTTCACTAAGCAGACAGGATATTTGGTGTTTGCAGACAAACTGAAAATGAGTCAGCAATATGCCGTAATGGGGGAGGAAAGCCAATGGCATACCAGGCTGCACTAGTGAAAGTGTAGACAGCAGGTCAAGGGAAGTGCTTTTTCTCTCTGTTCAGCAGTTTTGAGATGACACGTGGAGTACTGTACCCAGTCTGAGCTCCGCAGTACATAAAAGGCACTGTAAAACTGGAGGAAGTCCAACAGAGGTATCACATCCTAAGATGACTAGAGAGCTGCAATACTGTCTGAATGCAACACTCTGAATGAGAAATGTGGGTTTGTTCAGCCTACAGAAGAAAATTCTATGGGGGTACCTACTTGCTGTATTAATTACACAGTGGGCAGTAGTAAAAGAGACCAAGCCAGATCTTTCTCAGAGGCACACTGGGAAAGGCTGAGAGGCAAAGAGCACAGGTCACGGCCAGGGAAATTCTGGTCAATACTAGCAAAACTTCTCCACAATGAGAATGGTCCAGGACTGGAGCTATGCCCAGAGAGGCCAAATGGTCCTTGTGATCATGGGCTAAGAGTTACTTTCAGGTGGGAAAAGCAACTTCCATCTCCATTTGTGGGGAAGCATTGAGCTGATCCGAGCTTTTACCACCCCTCTATGAAGGGAGTTACATTGAGCCCACCAGTTAATAACAGCTTGTTTCTGTGTGTGCCAGTGGCTCCATGCTGACTGGCTGCTTCACTTGCAGTGCCTGTGGAGGAGCTCAGTCTGTGCTGGGAGCTGCACTTCTGGCTCCGGATGTGGGAGGATGTGGGTTGCTGGCATGTGAATGAGAGGGAGAGAGGTGTGAGATATGAGGGTGGTGCAGGTTCACATCCTGAGCTGAGATGCCAATTTGTAGGAGTGAACAAATACAGCAGACTGTAAAAGAAGGCTTTCTTTTTCTGTGTATATGCATTTTCTATCATGGAAGGAGTAAGACATACCCAGAGATGTTTCATAAGTCAGATTTGAGAGTCTCATGTTTTTCCAATCATCTGCCATGGAGAAAGGGAAAGAAGAAAATAAATTTATGTTATTGTGAAAATCAGAGAACATAAAGACTAATTTGTAAATTTTAGAAAAATGTCTTTATCAATAGTATTATGACCATCAATGATATAAATTTTGTTTTGTGTAAACTATGATATTTCCAAGAAATCAGCTAACTAGGAATGAGAATAAATCTTTTGCACCCATAACAGCTCTTGATTTTAGTGCCACTTTGGTGATATACACCTGTTCAAATCATAGACATATGATGTGTTAGCACTTAGCCTTCAGAAAGTAGAGATGAGGTTGCAGGTTCTATGCTGGCAGTTTTAAGAGGAGACTAAAAAAAAAAAAAACAAATAGAAGGGAAGCGATTCTGAAGCAAAGTCACAGCTGTTTCACACTCAATACCTGAAGGAAGGTGAAATAGAAAAGAAATGATTCTCAGACGTAAATACCTATGAAAGAAAAAGGAACATGTGCCAGCTCTTAAGAATGGATGATGGACTCTCTATTAACTCAGATAAGCTTGTTGCTATGAACTGTATCAGAGGCCTCTCAGTCTTTACATATGTAGTCTGATATTTTCCAAAGAGGAGCAAGGCAATGTGAACATGTAATTTGATTGACCTGTAGGTATCCCTTTAGGATACTATACAGAAAAATAGGTCTAAATGGACATTTGGCAAAGCTGATTAAAGAGTCTTTGCTGCCAAACAATCTGAAAGAACATCTTTGAAGCATGAAGATCAAGAATATCATGCACATCTGGCAAGGATGTGGTGGGATTTAGAAACAAACAAACAAAAAACCCCTAATTGAAGAATGTGTTTGAGGAGGAAATGGAGAAGACATGTCAATAGTCAACTCACAAATCGGTAAGCAAGGATGGGAAAACCTGGCTCAGTTGTTAAATGCTTCTGCATTTTGCTATCATCTCCTTCCTTCAGAAAATACATTTTAGAATTCCTCTTAGGCTATTTTAAATTAGATCAGGAAACAGGCCAATAGAGCAAACATATTCACAGACAAAGCCAAAACACTCCTTGACAAGCTCAAGTACATGAGGTAGATTATTAGAGTAAGATGAGTTCTTCCCTGAAGAAGGAAGATCAAAAGTTCAGAAGAAAAGAAATTAAAACTGAATAATTACATTCAGACTGCTGAGAATAATTCTCTTGATGGATGACTTGAGTTTTTTACCTATCTCCTAAGGCAAGTCATCCCATCAAAGTGATCACCTGACATGGACTGTTCAAGGCCTTACACCATTAGGTGCTCAGGTCCTCATTCCTCCTTGCCTGACAGAGCATCAGAACTCTAACTCCTGTTGGCATGTGCCTATTATGTATTTTGTCTATTTTGCACAAAATAGAATCATAAAAGCTACCTCCCTCTTTGACAATGCTAATATCTACTCATCCAGTGATTAGACTGCTCACTTGGGCAGGTGTGGAGATCTAAATTTGTGTCTCCACTTTGAATTAGATGAAGGATTCAAATAAATCCAAATTTTATATTTCAATTTTATGAAAAATGTCACAGCTTGAAACCTGCAGCTCCAGCAAATGTGAATCTTACAGACAGAGTGAAAACCTATCTGTGAAGAAACAAAACAAATTTTATTTTCCCCTTAGAATTTCCAGACGGTTATCTTCCAGTGTCAGGATACTGATCAGCAACTTTTAAATTCCATTGAGTTACTGTTGAGTGCTATAGTTCCTAAGTTCCTTTTGGTGTTTTATCCTTCTTATATCTGCCTTAAAAAAATTAGGAGGCAGGTTTCTAAAAGAATCAGAGTATCTAATGACTTCTCCATGATCATGTGAAGGTTTAGTCAATAAAATTTTTCAAGAGCAAATAACCAGCGTAGGTGTTTGGTTCTCATTATCTAAAAAAATAGAGGTGCCAAAATCATTAATTGGTTCTTTGTATGTGTACAGTTAAAGATTACAAAAAACATGCATTCTGTAGAGCTCATGGACAACACCAAGATGAAATATTTACTCAGTGTTAAAAGATGGAGAACTGACACAAAGCTCTCAGAATCCAACCTTAGGTTGTCCAAGCTGAAGAGAAAGTCTGTGGAAGTCTGGACAATGAAACCAAAACATCTGAGTCTATTCTAGTTTTTAATCCATATGATCACATGATGAGATCTACAAATCAGCTGACACTTGCTTCAGTTTAAAAAAAAAGATTAAACAAACCCCCAAACCAGACAATGCCATGACTGTATTTAGCAGCTCTATGTAATTTACTGTCAGTCAAAAATGTAACACATGGGTGAAAGGCAGATAGGGTTTATTTTTGAATCTTTTGAGAATGATTCAGTTACACTAAGTCATTTCCCCCAAAAAGGCTACATTCTTCTTCCTCCACAGTGAATTCCGTAGAAACTTTTTTGACATGCTTTCATGCAATTTATCAGATTCTCTTCAGGTATCTTCCAGTGTTGCCTGACTTTCATATATATACAGTTAGAAATTTTCTCTAGGTTTTATTTGTCATTGCCTATGATGATTTCATACAAATAGTTCTTAGTACTATTGTTAAAAATGGGAGATGTCTGCACAAAGTCACTTGAAACTACCTCCTGTTGGTATTTTCCATGCATGGACTCAATCTACTCCTCATACTTTTTGACATTCTAAAAAGTATTGCCAATGTTTTTTTGAAACAGAGCTATCTTTCCACAAAGACTGATGCACACTACTTTGAAGAGAAGGAATCAGCAGATCAAATTCTGATCCCGTGTCCACTGAAGTAAAGAGAAAGGTTTCCACCAAAAGCAGTCTATTTTGGCAGAGATTCACTTCAGTAACTGTACTAATGTTACCTGTATTATATAAGCTCTGTCCTATTGGTTCAGCTGGTGTCTACAAGGATGTCATCAGTCATGCTAAGATTTCACATTCTCATTTCATCATAGCTCTAATGTAGGTCACAGATCAATGAGACATTCCCTGGAAACACTGGTTTCCATCTGAGTCCTGAAAACAGACCCTTTGTGCAGCCTGGGACAACAGTCATTTACACAGAACATCTGGACCTGCTCAGTACAGTATGCAAAGTCATCCAAACTGAGTGGGTAGCTGTCAGTAGATGGTGATGCTCCAAAAATAGGAGCGTGGGTCTTCAGCTCCAAGAGGTACTATGGCCGAGCTTGAAGTGATATCAGCTCCTTTAGGCCACCTCTCGAAGCCTGGGATGGCTTCCCCCGCACCCAGCCCGGCACAGCCCCCCAAGGAAGGACCGCACCTGAGGCAAGGTGGCAACAGAAGAAGCAACTTTTTTGGAACTGCAGGGTTTATATAGGGTTCTGTGGGGAAGGTTCTGGAAAAGGAAGCGGTACCAAGCTTCCCATTGGTCCAGAGCTTTGCAAACAAGGGATCAAAAATGGACCAATGAGGAACAGGGGTGGAACTTCATAACAGCCAATAACCAAACAGGGATAACAACCAATCAACACGCAGGGATAAAGTCCAATAGAAACACAGGACTTTAACCAATAGGAGGGAGTGGTGGGAAAGGAGCCCTGAGGGACTATGGGAAGAAGAAACTGGGATAGGAGTGACTAAGGGAAAATACAATAGGGAAGACATGTTTGTGACACACTTTTAATTCAGCATTAGAGGCAATCAAAATCCGAGAGTCCACATTCTCATAGGCCCAGTGCTTAATCCTGGGTATTCTCCCACAGGTAGTAGCAACCCCACGTGGTGGTTTCTCTCTGCTGCTCTGGACACCTTCCAAATAGAGGCTTTTCTAGTACCTTCTTCTTATAATAAACTGACAGTATACATGATCACTTCTTTTTAATTTCGTTTGATTACATTAAATCTAGTCTACAGCCTTCAACTATGGATAAAAGGGTTGGCTTATTTTGCTTTGTAATGGATCCCCACCTTCTCTTTCATTCTCAAATATGCCAGATCCTATAACTTATGCTTCCTTAGGTTTCTTTCTCAACAGTGATTACTTCAGTGTATGCATAGCAGGCTCTGCATTTAGAGATTTCAGCGATGCAATGTCACAGCAGATACATTTCCAGAAACACTAAGGGAATGTTCCAAAACTGTCTTTCACTGTGCAATCCTCCAATCCTCTGCTGACACCAGGACCTAACCAGCCTTGTAATCTCAAGGCCTTTCAGTACCATTCTTTTTGCTAGCTCATAGTCATTACACAGGAAGCTGAGTTTGGGGCTTTTTACCTTTGCACACTCCAGCTACAAGGAACAGATATGCTCTGCAACCTGTGAGTCTTGCTGATATTGGTAATGCCAGTGTTTTAGAATGGGCCATGCTTCTTTATGTGCTATGTCACTTTGTTTCCTCCTTAATATGGTATTTCTTCTGCATCCATTTAAAAAGATCCATATAGTTTGTCACTGCTTGAAAGAGTATGACAGAAACACCATTGTTGAGATTCTATCCTTTGAACTGTTCTCCAGTTAAGCACTACTCTATATTTTTCTGAAAGATGTGTATTTGTTACACAGTGAAAACCATTTTGCACTCCATACATAATTTCCATATTTTCTTCTGTACATGTCATTCCTGCTGCTGTACATGAGGCAGCTCACAACTATTGTAAGCCTTCTGCCTCTATGCCCTTACATGATTTTTATTTTATAATGATGGGTATGGCTGGCATTTATCAATAATTTCCTTATCCTCTTCTTCATAGTGAGTCTGACTGATGGCTATATTCATATTTCTATCACATGTACATAGTGATGGTGCCACTGAATACTTTCATCTGCTCTTCTGAAACAGCTTTGACAATAATTTTGTTCCTCTTTTAATGTTGGGGTTTTTTCTGTATTTCTTTTGGAGATCCATGAAGTTATACAACAATGAGTACATCCATCAAAGACCAAGCTTTTATCTTTCTCCCTCTGGAAAACAACAGGCTTTGAGTAGTATGAGCATCCTCATCAGTTCTATCTGCTTCTATGCTCTTACCAGTGGAGTCATGCTCTTCCAGGATTTCTTTTTGTGCAATGTCTATTACAAAAGAAAATTGCCTGCCTGTCAGATATTTTCCTGTCTCGGTTCCTTTGAAGAACAGTTCTTGTAATTACTTCCTCTTTGTTCAGTTCTTAAAGTCTGTTTCACTTTGTATTCTGCAAAAAGGAGTACTGCTTGTCTTTTCTTCTCTTGATGTTCTCTGTTCTCTTGAATAAAACTGTTCATAAGAAATGGAGAATCTAGGATGGGGCAGAATAACCACATATTTCAAAAGGACATTTGTGCTTAGCTGTTCAGCTCACAGAGAGGAGAGAAATGGCATGAAGGAATCAATACCTTAGAAACACATTGTGAAACTTAAAAACTTAGATAAACAGTGAATGTCTATCTAAAGATCAGCACACTTCAGAGTTTGCTGCAGGTCTGTCATTATGATCTGACTAAGATTCACACTTCTTAACATTTTCCTTTCTCTCTCTCCTTCTCTCATCGGGGATGACAGCATCATCTTCCTACTCATTAAGCACAAGCAGGGCACCATCTTTCCTCATCCCCCTTCCCAGATTCCCTTATATCTCAGTTCTTGTTTAAATCTTATTACTCCTTCCTCCACAGCTTTGCAAAGAGCATCATGTTTTGTCTGAGAGTCTGCCAAAGTGTGTGTCAATGGGCTTGTTGCTTGACTACGGTCACCTCCACTTTTCCAGCTCTGTTGCTTTTGGTCTGTTTGCCACTTTGTCTATGCCAAAATGTCTATGCTATTTTCTGCTTTGCCTCTTGCTTATGTCATCAGCACCACCTTGCTTTCTATTTACCATCTGGCTACTTTAAACATAAGCTTCTTTCTTAAGGCTTTAAAAACTGCTAAAAGGTAACATCTTAGATCTCTTTTGATACAAAAATGACAAGAGCTTGTCCATATTATTCTGCTAACAAACACCTCTGTGAATAACTTTCCTGATCTGTCCTGATTGATATGGGACATGATATGAAAACCGTTTCAGAACCCAGGAAAACTTCATCAGTGAATTCTTCAATTTACTTCTTAAGTCTGTTCTTCTCCAGGGCTTCTCATTAATCATGAGTATTTTGGAGGGTAAGCTAAGACCACTCTGTGGCATACAGAATCACATGGATGAAACTTCACCTCCTTCACCACAGAAGGCAAGAGACAGGAGACAGACAGCAGAGAAAAGAGGAAAGGTGGCTTAGTAATCATGATTTTAAATCAGGTCACAGGTAAACTGCATCCTGACCTGGCGGTACTCCAGGCTGCATATAATGCAGAAATTCAATGTCATCCAATTTTCCAAGCTGGGGAGACAAAGAACAAAAGGCTCTGCAACCCCAAGGGTTCAACCCTGGTGGAGTGGATAGGCAGTGAGGGCACCACAAAGGCCAGTGAGGTCAGCATGGCCAGTTCCCACACCTGGAGCTCAGCTTGGGTGCAGGGTGCTGAGCTGACCTTAGGCAGGCTTCACAGAGTCCTCTGCAGGGAGAATGAAAGGCTTGAGACAGAGGCTACAGCATTCATTTCTTTGATCTTGTATCTGGCTGCACAATGGTAAGAGTAATGCTGTCTAGTTTCATGTTTACTCACTCTTTGTTTATGTAGACTTTGAACTATAACAGACTTTAACACCTGTGACAGACAGAGTTTACCTTTTCTGTTTGATCTTTTCTAATGAAAGTTCTTGTCCAGGTTTCCTGTACCTGCTAAATAAACAGATCTTCTGACAACAACCATCAGTTTATTTCAATTGGCATCACTTTGGAAGGGCACAGAATTATGTAAGCTTACACATGATAGCCCCCAACAGTCCTTTCTTTAAAACTTTATATGCAGCTCTAACAAGGTATCTACCTTCTGAAAACAATGAGAAAGACTCTAAAGGTTTAGTAATGATGATACAGGACCTAGAAGACAGAAGAGGATCCAAAGCAGAAGACTCATTATGATACAACAGGACTCTGAAGTGAGATAAGCTTCAAAAAACTAACTGGGATAGAAAATAGTCTAGTTTTCCTTAGGGGTTTTTTTTTACCTGCTTATAAGCACAAGTGATATTTGATTTGAGCAAAGGACCGTAAGCATGCCATAGTCATCCTGCCAGATGTTTCTACCATCTCCTAGAGCTCAGTCCCACATTGCTGGTTTTGCATTTGGCACAGATGACAGGGAGACATTTCAAGCAACAGAAGGGATAAGAGCCTTGTAAAGACATAATTAACTTTGTGAAAATGACAGACAATAAACTAGTTAACATTTACAAGCTCTACTCCACGCAGCTTAGACATGATAAAACACTGAGAAAAATGCAAACCCCTCAATGTAACAATATAAAATACATGGTAACATCAGTTAAAAAAATGCTATAGCATTAATAATCTAAAACTTTCTTATATTGAGAAGGTAGACTTGTTAATGACTCTGGATTCTGTCAGGCTGGTTCCTGCTGTACCAGGATTGTAAAGGGAAGGCCTTGGGTTAAATCTGCACCCTGCATAACACCATTCACTAGATTGGTACTGATGAGAGAAATTTGATTTCTCTCTCATTCTCAGTTTTCTTCACTGCCTGATTTTTCCACCCTGCTGTTAGATATTGGGGTCTTCAGTTAAGTTATTCTTATTCTGAACAGTAACAGAATGGCTAAAAGAAAATGTGGCAGAGAAACCAGCAGACTCCCCTCTCTCCCTCCTTGGCTTGGCTTCCTCCAGACAAGCAGAGACCCCTTTTTCCCTCTCACCCAGCAGAGCTGGAGGAAGCTTCCTGTTACTTGTCACAACCTAGATCACACTAAAGGAAGCAAGGCCCTTTTCCCTTCCTTTCTCAAAATTATCACTCTTCCCAGAAGCCAGCTGACTCATCAGCATCCTCCAGCAGACAACTTCTTCTGTATTTTCCTTTTTGCTAACTTGCTGTGATACCTTCAATATACTGCCATACACTCTGCAAGGAGAAGAGGTCCACTGCCCATCCTCTCCTATGATCCCTCTGGAGCCTTTGCATGCAGCCACTCATCTTTCCAGAATTCCTTGCTGTAACTGCCTGCCTGGAGTGTACAGTGCCAAATTTATTTGGTTAGAGTGGTATATAAGCAATGCATGGCAGTGGTTGGAACCTACGTTACAGAGGTCACGCTTTTTCCAAAGGAAAGGGAATACTCATTCAGTCAGCTCAGAAATACCCTGTTACTGAATAAATTCTGAAGAAACTGAAGAGGAGATTAGAGGACCAAATCCCAGGCAAGGGAAAACAAGCAGTTGTGATGGTTAATAGACACAAGGGCAGCTCATAGGAAAAGAATAATGAGACACGGAGCATGATGTAACAGAAACAGGCCAGATGGCAGTACAGCTGTGGGGAAACTCAGCTAGCTCTGAAATGACTCTTCAGTTATTCAGACTGCTGACTGCAGACCCAAGCCACTGCCTGCAAAACAAGCTCTGGTTGTCTGAAGCAAGTGGCAGTTTGTTAACAATTACCCAATTGAAAGCGAAGTGGAGCAGGTGATACAAAGAAATCTATTACAGCATATCTGATGAGGAGCCATAGAAGAATGTCCATAGCCTCTCTTTTTTCCAATGACACAGATTTAGAGATACTTTAAAAAGTGGAAATATAGCTTAAACATTAAGTAATGCAACAACTAATAACTTTACTCTGTACTGGATTATCCAGTCGACATCAGTTTCAGGAAGTCTTTTGAGGTCATGCAATATCTGCATGGGTGACTCAGTGTGAAAATAGGAAAACAAATCCATAAAACACTGTTGTGAAACAGTTTCAAAATATATTAGTATGGAATTTCTGTGATACCTGTGAATGTTTCTGGTATATCGTGACAAAAATGACAAAGGAAAAACTTAATGCCAATCTAAGTCAACTGTCAATGTGAAATAGAGCAATTCTTCAGGGACACCAGGGCTCTCCTGTTAGATTACTAGCTTCCATGCTAGAATTAAGCTCCTACTTGCTACCAAATATACAGAATGGTACTGTTCTTACAGTAATAAGAATTAAAAGGAGCAGCATTTCAGTTTTAGAACAGTATGTGAATGTATGCCCCAGAAGTCTCATCTGGTGGAATGGGGTATGGAACCAAAAACCAGTCTCTAAAGGAGTACAAAATGAGTATCAGTAATGACCTCAAATGACTTCATGTACAAGTTCCTAGAAACTGTGTAAACTCCGCAAGTACCTGATAGGAGGTTGTAGGGAGCTAGGGGTCACTCTCCCAAGTAAAAAGTGATAGGATAAGAGAAAATGGCCTTGACATGTACCAGTGGAGGTTCAAATTGGATATTAGGAAAAAATTCTTCACCAAAAGTGTTGTCAAGGATTGGAACAGGCTGTCCAGAGAAGTGGTTGAGTCTCTATCCTCAGAGATATTTAAAGGACATGTAGATGGAGCACTCAGGGACATGGCTTAGTGGTGGACTTGGCAGTGCTGGTTAATGGTTGGACTCGATCTTCAAGATCTTTTCCAACATAAATGATACTATGATCCTATGATCCTGTGGCTTAACTCATCATCTGGGTTTTAAAGAAAAAATCTGCAGCTGCTGTAGAAATGTCCAGGATCTTCTTGTTCCTGCCTGTACCACTGAAGAAGAAAAACAACTTCCTGCACAAGAAAGGCAGACTTCAGTGCCAGAATATTCAGGTATTCAGAGACATTTGATGTACATCATCTAACACTGGCTGAATGGTTTCCCTAACTGAGCAATGCCATCAGTCTGCAATTCGTTGACATCCTACCATGCAATTCAAGTGTTTTTCAGTGGATCATGACAAGAGTCACTGACAAGTTCTTGCCCTTGAAATATTCATGGCTGAGTGTAATTCAGATGGGAGGCCAACTGGTCCACCATTGTATGAGCAGTTCTGGAAAGGGCAACAAAAATACACTGGTTTTCCTCACTGGATTAAATCTTCTTCTGTATATAATTTATTTTTGCTCTTTTTTCCTTACAGCCTATTGAAACATTACAGCATATCTATGTGTCCCAAGACCAGGTTGCTTTGGGGTTTGTACTGCTTCATTATCACATTCCATATCTACACAGAAAAGGGACTGCTGTTCTTTTCATTGAGAAGAATCAGTGTTTGTTATTGAACTGTGTTATATACAATTTAAAAAACCTCTCAGATTATTTACTTGCTATTAGTTCTTCTTGTCCAATATAATCCTTCAATGAAATTCCTGATTGTAATGCCCAATATTCAGATGTATTGATGAAAGACACCTTATGGGAAGGATGAGCCATGCAATATGAGCCAATTGTGGTTTTTTCTGGTACTTTGCATTTGGAGAACTGATTCTGTTCTTCACATGGCTTATCAGTAAACTATTTCACTGATAATACAGTGGTGCTTTTACAAAAAGTAATTTAACTAATTGAGTATGGTATAATAATGGATGAAGTTAATATATAGCACAGCATTTTGTCAGTCTTCTCTGGTGCTATATGCAATACCATCTTATATATCCCAAGTAAGAATGATCTAAATTTACCATGAGAGGTTATTCTAGAGTATAACAGACAATGTCAGGAACATCTGACATTGTGCATTTCTCTCTCCACAATTCCATGTTTTCTTCTCCAGCTGGTAGTTTTAAAGGGATCCACCACCAAGGAAGAAGACCATTACTTTTTAAAAGTAATGGCATGATCTTGTGTTTTGCTCCCTTTAGACAACACTGACTAGTTAGATCAGTTAGACTGTCATATTCTTGATTCTAGATGACACTTCAGCAAGGGGGAAAAAAATAACAAAAGATCAGAGAAGCAAAGAATAGCTATGGGAATAAAATACCTGGAAAGATCTGTCTAAAGGAAGACTGAAGTTCCCAGGTAAAGCCTTAATGTACTACTGGGATCAACAGAGCATGGTACGTTTATTCAAGATGAACCAGTTCTGCTTCAGATAACTGAGTGGTATAAAAGGGATTAAAAGGCACAGCTGCATACAATGTCTGAAAACAAAACTGAGGAAATCAGTTCTAGTCCCATCTTTGTAATTCAGCCTGCATTACACAAAATCCCCACTGCGAGCCTAGAAATTGCTTAGAAAGAGAATATTCATACCTCTCCCCAGTCATAAATCATACTGCTCATTTTTAAAAGTTCTCCATGAGCCTCAGCTTGGCACTACTGTAAACCTATTTAGATTTTGCAAACTTAGAGTTTTGCAAGGAAAAAGAAGAAACGTATATCAAAACCTCATTCCCCACTCCAAAACTCAATTTGGTAAATAGAATCATCCATAAATCCTGAAAATGTTCTTGTCTGGCTCTTTTTCATTAAACTTTATCACCCATACAAGTCGGGGTTATCAGCTAACACACTCACATTAATAAAGAGGAAGAACTCTTACAGCACGTAAAATATGAATTAGAAATGTTATGCTTGATTTAGAGTTTGATGCAGAACAAACAGATTTTACATTTGCATTACTGGCTGGATACTTTTGCTTTGCAGCTACGTTGGCATTCTTTACTTCAGGAAAGTTACTGCCGTACTGCAGTTTCAGTCCATTAATTTGCTGCTGCAAGGGGAAACTCAGATACCCAGTGTTCAGTTGTATCATCATTTTGCACCTTCAACTGCCTCTCTCATTCCCCTTGTGGGAGTCTTTTTGGCTTATAAGATCTCTACAATCTTTTTGTCTTTCCAACTCCTCCATGACTTTCTGGTTCATCCAATTGTTCACTGTCTACTAAAACCTCTCTCCTGAGGACAAAGATAAATATTTCATGATCTCTTTAAAACCTAGAAGAAAGAGGAATGCTAGGCACGGTTTCCTGGGAAATCTCTGGTCTCCCCACACAGACTTGGCTTTGAAAAAAAAAAATAAACCAAATCAAGCCCAAACAGATTATTTGCTTTATTGAGAGAATAACCTCAATTTCAATAGAGGGCCTTAGAGAAGATTTCTAATTGCCTTGAAGATCTAGGTCCTTCAGGATCTGAAATCCTGAAGAACTTCTTACCAGTGTAAGAAGCAACTCCAGCTGATCTAGAGGACCATGGACAACAGTGAGACAGTTTTACTTTACTTAGAGAATGAAGAGATATGCTGCCAGTTTTAGGTATGGCCTGTGGTCTTATCTCCATCTTAGTCCCTTTTATGAAAGCAATCCCACTGATGAGGGTTTTTCTTACCACCTCACTGAAAAAATTATGTTCTTATAGAGAAAATGTGATCAGAGCTATCCCATGGAAAGCTTGACACCTGCATTTGGTTCTCAGTTTAGACAATAACCAGATTATTATCTACAGTTATAAACAGCTACCACTCCTATGACTTCAAAGTTACAGCTGAAACACACTTTGTAGTGGACTAAAGGATAGACATCTTGCACTGAGCAGAATGCAGCAGCAAGAATGCTCTCTGGGGGCACGGTACAAACACTGACAAAAGTCTAAACGTTTTGCCATAATAGAACCCCAACATTGTTTCTGGGCAAACACCTGCCTGTTATCAAACACCTTGTCTATTAGAAGAACTTCTTGTTTAGTGAGATTCATGGAGACTACTTCCTTTCTCTTTGCAGGGTAAAAGACTGAGAGGTCCTGACCAGGTTTAAACCAGTAGATTTCTGTAAACACCTTGGCCAATGCAGAGGAAGAACATTAACTTGTTTGAAAGCAAAAGTCAGAACATGAGGTATGATTGCCACTGCAGATAAACAGAAACTAACCAATACAGTCTCTCCAGGCAGGTCTTCCTTGAGTCCTTTGTCAACATGTTTTAAAGCACTGCTGAACTGTGACAGTTTTGTAGTTATTTCCCAAACACAGAATATTGTCCATATCCATGCCAGCCATTCAGACTGAGCTCTGAGATGACTGTTTGCACAATATCCATCCCCATTTACAGTCTACATGTAGATGCTTAAATACAGAGTGGGACCAGGACCAGGGTTAGGTGCAAGTCATTCTACGTCTTCCTATTTTCTTTAAATCCAGGGTCAGAGAGGATCCAGTCTGGTCTCTGGCATGATTCAGAGCAGTGTTCTATCTCCTTATAATTAGAGCCTGCCTCACTGAGCCAGTGGCCTTTGTGGAATTGTCTCTTGTCCTGCTTCCTTACTCTAAGGGACGTCACCTTTGTGGATGAATAAGGTTGATTATTGTCCCTCAATAAAGCACTTTTTTTTTCCTTTTAGGGAACCCTACTAATTATCTGTGTAGAGTCATAGCAGCTGAAGCCGGCCCAAGAGTTAGGACCTATTATTAAGGATTCCTTTCAGAACAGGAAACCAGCTTGTTATCCCTCCATTGTTTATTCACTTTCCTGGGTGATGAGACGAGCTTGATGGCAGGTGCTGGCATGTGTAGTGGAAGTGAGTAGAGGAACAGGAAAAGTGGATGAAAGCTGCTACAATAAAGAAGAAATTAAAAGAAGAAGCAGCACTAGGAGGACAGGAAAGGATTAGCAGCAGATTTAGGGTGACAGCCATGATGATGCTATAAGAAAAGGGGAAATGACATGCTGTTCAGCATACATAAGTTATGCATAACCATAAAATGAGGATTGAAACATCCTTCATTAGAAGCCCATAAGGTGAAGCATTTTCTATGGGACACGACATAAGGGTAATAAATTAGGAAAAATAAGTCGCAACCATTTTAAAATACTTTTCACCATTTCAAGTCAAATAGTTTTGTATTTTCCAGATGCCACATTTGTTTGAGTGCTTGCTTGGTATACAGAAAGCCAGACACCTGCATAAAGCAAAAATGTGTCTGATACAAAATCCATTTTGGAACCTGTTTTATAAATAAAGACACGCTGGAAACAGCCTCATCCTGCTAAAACGTGAAGAGCCGTTTGTCCCTCCCGGAGCGAAAGCATCGCCGGACGGCGCAGACGAACCCTGGGCTGGGGCATCTCACACGTGCCGGCCCCGCACCGGGAGCAGGAGGGGAAGGCGGGAGGCGCCGGCGGCCGGAGCCGAAGAGGGGACAACCAGGGGGGCGCACACACACACACCCCACACAGACACACACGAACAGGGCCTGATGTGATGGCCCTGCCGACGTGACCGGCGCGGCGCGGTGGTGGCCCCGCTACGTGCGGCCAAAGCCGCCGCTTCCCGCGGCCGCCGCGCCGCCCCCTCGGCTACGTGAGCGCCGGCAGCGCCCGCGGCGGGGGAGCCCGGACACGGGAGCCCGGAGACAGGAGCTGGCAGCGGGACCCCTCCTCTGTCGCCCTGGCACACGCGGCCGGAGCCAGCGGTTCAGCCCGGGCACGGGGCTGCGCCGGGATGTGCAGTCCGCACGCCAGGAGGTGGGCACAGCGCAGGAATTGATGCGGGCCTGCGGAGGCTGAGATCATAGAATTGGGCAGAGTGCCAAGTCTGTACTGTATTAGGGATGAGTAATTACAGTTCATGCCAAAAAGTGGGGAGTCATGAATCTGGAAGCGACCGAGAAGAAGGAAGGATCCAGGCTATGAGCTGCCATGGTTGTAGGTGTGAGAAAAGGATACTGTGTCCAGTGCTGAGCTCCTCAGTAGATGAATGTCAAGGAGCTATGGAGAGAGTCCAGCGGAGGGCCACAAAGATGGGGAGGGGTCTGGAGCCTCCTTCTTAGGAGGAGAGCCTGCAGGAGCTGGGTCTGTTTAGTCTGGAGAAGACTGAGAAGGATCTCATTGAGGCATATAAATATCACAAAGTTGGGTGCCAAGAGGATGATGCCAGGCTCTTTCCAGTGGTGCCCAGCCACTGAATGAGGAGCAATGCCGATACACTTAAAACACGAGAAGTTTCACCTCAACATGAGTAAGAACTTTATGGTGAGGGTGGCAGATCACTGGAACAGGCTGCCCAGGGAGGTCATGGAGTCTCCCTCTCTGGAAACATTCAACAACCACCTGGTTGTGTTCCTGTGTAGCCTGCTCCAGGTGACCCTGCCTTGGCAGGGGCATTGGACTATATCCAGAGGTTCCTTCCAACCCTGACAGTTCTGTGGTTCTGTGAAATACGATCCTAGGTATTCCCAGTATGAAATGCCACAGTGGAAGTACGAATATTCAGTAGACCACAGCTGAAATGCTACCTGCAACTCTGCTTTAGCCATGCAGTTCTGTCACTCACATTCAAATACAGGTGAACTGGGACTCGCATACCTGATGAAATGACTTAGAAGCAAGATAACAAGAATGGAAATGGCAGCTTTTGCAAAACAAAGACTGAGAGCAGATAGGATCACTTTGCATAAATATCTTGGGTCACTTGAGCCTGAAAAAGGACAAGAATTATTCAAGCTAAAGTTGACCTGTTTACACAAAAGCAATCAAGGTGTAAATATGTTGAGAATGTTTTGGCTGGAAATCAGTAGATTTTTTTTCCTTTAAAGAGTCACAGCCTGCAACAGCCCTTCTATGAAACTAGGAGTGGGAAGAATACTGAAAACTTAGCTAGTTACAGCTCTATCAGTTCATGATTGAAATTATATATATATATTTGCAGTAGCCAGGCGCTGGACTTGAGCAGGGTGTCCTTTCCAATTTTCTGATAGATAGGCTGTAATTGTGTAGATACTACACTGATAAATCATGCCAATAAGTAAATACATAAACAGTAATGACATTTCTAATGTGCGACTGCTTTTCTAGTGTTAACAGCACCACATCATTGGCAACTGAGAGCCCAAGGCTGCCACCTTTTATCTGGGCGCAAAGTTCAATCATGGGAAATTTTCATTTATCAGCCCCGAATTCTGGACGGACGAAGATTCCTCCCAGGCAAAAGGTGCCAGGACAGAAAGCCATTGCTGCTTTTCTAGTGTTAACAGCACCACATCATTGGCAGCTGAGAGCCAAAGGCTGCCACCATTTATCTGGGTGAAAAGCTAGTTTAGTTAAGGTAGAGGAATCCAGAAATGTGGTGTGTAAAATAGAAAATCGCAGAGTTACAGCATGGGAGAAAAGTGATTAGTGCCATTGGCACCAAACATGGAGTTCATGCTATGGAAGAGAGCAGCAGGACTAGAAGGAATTTGATTTAGTCTCATTCATGTTCCATAGACTCAGGTAGCCAAAGTGCATTTTGCACAAAGGATCCTTCTTTGGGGGTAAAATTACATAATGAAATGCACAGAGAAAAGGCCTCTGAATTATTTTTGTTTAAAAGACCTGCCTAAGAGTTTCTCTTCTTTTCACTGAGGTTTTAAATTCCACTGCAGTGTTACTCATTATTTTCTTTATATATGGGAAACACATTTCTCAGATATAAAGTTATGCAGGCATCGCCAACAGCTGTGCAAACATGAGTGCCAAATACTTCTCTGTCACTAAGGAAAAAGCCAAGCAGGTATTATTTGCTTTATGTTGAGCAGGGAAGACTGATGTATAGAGAGGTTGAGTGTCTGGTATGATTCTATTTCAAAAGTTTTCTTTGCAGTACCTACAAAGATCCATTCGGCTGAACTAGCAACACAAAGAAGCTCTGGAGTGCAAACACCCCTGTAAAAAGCTTTCCTAGAGCAACAAGTAAGAGGTCTTTACCTTCCTGCTTTAAGAACCGTCCACTGCTTAAGACAGGATGTTTCTTGTTTCTGTCAGTTTCTTGGGAGTGGCCTATGTTGTAACTGTAATACAGCATTCTTTATATCCTGGAGGTAATACAAAATATTCAGAAGTCGCTATGTCAATTAAAGCAGCCTTGAAGTGGCTCTATATTTTGTTTGAGGACATCACAATAATGGAATAGTTTCCCCCCTGAATGAAAGAACAGTGTAACTGAGAAACAGGCCATGTAAATAAGTGGCAGAACTGAAAGAAAACCACTGTAACCCTAAATTCTCTTCTTACCACAGTGAATACAAGTCTTCATTTACATTCAACCAAAAAGTCTTCATTTACATTCAACAAAAATGAAAAAGCCTATTACTTTGAATCAACCCTCATTCACCAGCCCATGCTTTCCAGATATTTGTCCATACTCTCAGCCTGTAAATACAAGCAGTCTAACGAAAAAGCAGACACTTTCCTTTGCTAACTCTGGCCCATAACAAAACCAAAACCTAGCAAAATGCAGTGACAGGCATTTAAGAACTCATCAAAGGAAAAGTGTTGGTCTACCTCAGATGAAGTCTGTCCCTGCAGTCACACAATGCTTCATGTTCCACACCCCAACCCTATGGTCTCCGGCAAAGCTAAGACACTTACAAATCTTCTCGCCTAGAAACCATCAGTCTCCCATTATGTTTGAGTTCTGGGTTGAAAAAAAAATTATAGAACAAATAACACATCAATCTTTTATGGGTTCTTTGTTGTTTTCACTTTTCCTCTGCAGTTTCTGTTCCTGTTCCTTGAATATTCAGCTTCTTCCCTGAAGCATTAGAAGAGCCCAGCAGAGCCCAAGCACTTTAACTTCTAGCACTTCTGATACCTGCAGCACTCAATTTAGTGATAAGCTGAATTTGACCTTACTCTGTGATGCTGGGAAAACCTTGGGAGTCTATCCCAGTTCTTTCATTGATTTGCTACAGAGTCTGTACAAGGGAGTTCCTTTTTGTCAGTTTTCTCCACTGTAAAAATAGTAGTCCATTTTAATCTTGGGATGTTTGAATACTTCCTGAGTCATGAAAGGCTGTCAGGCAACTGGAGGGAAGACATTTCCCATGGAATGGCATCTGTTTACATGTAGTTTCATTACAGGTGGGTTTAGGAGAACTTTACCTCATAATTTTGATACTATGTACAGATGTTTCTACAAACAAATCACACTTCAATCCTTTGCCTGGGAAATGAAATTAAAGGAATGAAGTTAAAAAAGGCTATAAGCAACCTGTTTCCTACAGCAGCCAACATCTTGCCTTTCTGTGAGGCATTTGTCATGTTGACACAGCACACAACAGCATAAAAAATTCTGGACAGGACTCCGTACCTTTGATGTTGCATCACTTACACTATTGCTAGCACCACCAAGTAAAATGGTTGTGTAAACCTTCTCCTGGATATTTATAAATGATGTCTGGAGCATTTTATACTGTATCCTTTCTCACATATTCTAGGCTTCATATTTTGGCACATACAGTATAATTTCTCCATATTTATAGGCAGTAGTCATGTTTGTATGTAGGCCTGCATCTAACAATTCTATAAGCTCATGTGAGGCTAAGGCTTGTCTTAAATGATTAGGAATGACAGGTAGGAAAACCCATTCATTTGGAATTTATGAATGCTGGATAAGGTTAAAAAATTGCTGTATCATGGAAAAGTTAAGACTATAAGGAATCAGCAATTCGCTACCACAGCTGGTGTCATAAAACTCCATGAAGAGGAAAAAAAAAATCTGAGTCACTGCCACCCATAGTCTTCCATTTAAAAAGGATGTTCTTAGAAGAAATGTATGACTGCCCTTGCACCAAGTGGTCCATAAGAGCTGGGGATGAGTTATGGAAAATCCCAGAAAAAAAGAAGGACAAAGAGCAGGAAGTGGCTTTTGAAAATACGGATGTTAAGAGTTCAAGGAACTCAAAGGAGCACACTTTGACCAAAGGGAAGTCTTTTGACCATTGTACTAGGAAAAGGAAATGTACGTTGTTCTGGGAGAAGGACATGGGGTTTGGAGCATACATAGACAGTCTGTGGCAGTCTCCCTCTTTGCAGGGAAGAGGCAGGAGAGAAAAACATGAAGCTTAGCAGATTCTCTATGTCACAGAGGAAGTACATGTGTGAAAAAGATGAGGCACATAAATACGGCTCTTATGGAGAGATGCAAGAACTCTGAAAGTCTGCAGTGAAATCTTTCCATGGAAACTGAAAGATATGTGTCTCCCTCATAGGTAGGAATGGGGTTTTTACCAAAGAAATCTGAAATGTGGTGGATCTTTGGTTTGCTGTTTTTTCAATTTCAAGAGCTTGTTTTCTTCTGCCTTCCAGTTTACTGTATCTTCAGGATGACTATTCAGAATTAGCTGGCCTTGGCCAGTACTCTTGCAAAGTACTCTCCAGGCAGAGTAACATTAGGGACAAGCTACAGTCACAATTTGCCTGTTAATAACCAGCTGCTCTGGCTGCATTTCCCTACAAAAGCAAAATAAGTGCTGGGCTGTGATAGGAACCCAGACAGCAAGGTAAAATGGTAATAGAGAAAGGAGCAGCTTCACATTAACCTTTCAGCTGGTGATTTCCTGGTGCGATGAGTGCACACTGAAGCAAAACAGCAGTTTAGGAAGCTGTTTCTTCAGTGTTGCCGTAGGGCTGGAATGACCATATCTACACCCTTTAGCAGTGGAAACCTTAATCTTATCTTCCTCATGATGAAAATTGAGCCCTGGTGCAGCCAGGACCAGTGCCCAGGGAATGCAAGCTCTGTTTGCAGAGAGCAAGCAGAGGTGTCAGACCACCCTGCTTTGACTTCCCTTGCAACCCTCAGCCCCAGCAAAGAGTTGCCAAGCATCATCTCTGGTTTTTGGTGCTGCCACACTGGGGACTGGCAGGCAGTGCCCGGTTCTCTAACTAGTAGCAACAGGAAGGAAGGAGAGGCACTACTGAAGTGGTTAGCTATTCTGTTTTTATGGACTGGCAGGGCTGTACCCTTTGTTAGTGGTCAGAGAGATAAAAGCAGCTCAAAGCTGGTATCAGAAACTTACACAGATGGCCTGTGTGGGGGAGTGTGGAATCAAAAAACCAATAAAAATGTCATAAAAGTGGTGCAGCTGCACTTGGTTTTTCAATATCTTTAGACCGGGCATTAGATGGAAAGAGAAACCATGGGAACTGAGCCACCAAATAAAAATGCTCATAAATGTGAATTAAAGCACATTTAATTACAGGTGCAAATTGTGCTTTTTAACTGTTCTGAGAGTATAGCTTAGGTTCTACTGATGCCTAAGTATTTCTTGTGTAAGAGCAATAATGTCCTTAGGTCTGATTAAATAAAGCATATTTGCCAATATCAGCAAACACAAAAATTGAAACCACAAGTTTTAAATGATCACACAACGCTTTCAGACATAAGGGCCATGTTAAACTATGATTTAAAATTGGCAACAGCTAGTTTTTAAGGACCCTGTCTCTTGGTGACATTAGTCATTAACTCAGTCTTGCACTGTTGACTCATTCAAACTCTGCAGAGAGAAGCTTACGTGCTTTCTCTTTTCAGCTGTGAAATGTAAACATTTTTATAAAGGCAGAAATTGTGGTTAGCATGCTACATGCTTGAAAATGCGTTAAAAGTCTCCTGACTTAGCTGAAAGTAACTGACAGGAAGCAGAGGAAAACAGGAGCTCCCCGAAAGGCATTACCTGTCTCTATACCAAAGACACGGTTTGCTATACAAGTTATTTAGGCATAAGTTCTCCGAAGAAAAAGCCAGGTAGTACCTTTTCACAAATAAGTAGAAAGCCTGTAGTCTGGTAATAAGGACCTCATCTGAGAGATGAGAAAACAGCCTGATTTAGAGAAGGGACAAGTTACATCTTCCATGTCTTAGATGAATGTCCTAATCCATAGGCAATAGGTGATTCTAGGGTGGGAACTTCTGGGACAACTTTTGTTGTGAACCAAAAAGTAAATATGGTATTGAGAAAGGCAGCAGGAGTCTGGCCTTACAGATAGGATGTGTGACACTAAAGTGACTCTGGCTTTCTGGACTCAGGATGTAATCTTGAACAAAGCTCTCATGTAAGCCAGGTGAGTACTTCAGCTACCATGTCCATGTGGAACATACTAGTTCAGTCCCATTAATACTGCAACAGGGAAGTTGGTTCATCTGCACCGGCATCACATTTATTGGTCTGTTTTCCCTCTGACCCAGTTACTAGATCTAAAACTTGCCTTCTGGAAAACTCATGGCTTTATCTGATATGAAATGGAGAAATAAGTTAAGTCTTCAGAAAATTTAATGGCCTGGAAAAATGATTTCTTTACTGTCGTAGTGCTGTTGTAGAGAACTGTAACAGAAATGCTGAGTGGTATGAATGTGAATTTTCTGAGTGTGGAAGTTCTGGATGGGACAGAAGATCAGAAAGGACAGAAGGTAGGAATGCCCTGCTTTGATGGCAAGTCAGCAGGGCCCTGGCACACTACCCGTGCTACTCTAAGAACACCCATGTTGAGAGACAAAGGACAGTAAATCCTGGTGACTCACAGAGATTGGATAGGCAGATCATCATCTCCAAAAGAATAAAGGGCATATGCAAATACCAGCACATGGTCGCCAACTGGCAGTAAATAGAGATGTGAGGAGGACTCAGTAGCTGATGGCCTTGTGCCCTGCATCACTGCAAGGAGTCCTGGCCAGACTGCCTCAATACCTGTGTCTTGGTGCCAGTGTGCTGGACAGACTGCTTGAACACTTGGATGCACATCCCCAGTGCCTGACTCCTCAGCAGGTTGCTTGGATCCACACATCCTGATGCTTGTCCATGGCTGGCAGAGCACATGTGTGAATGAGCAACATCTGTTTTGTTTCAGGTTTTGATTTTACAACAGAATTACCTTTCTCACCTATAGGGTTTGGCATTGAGATTTGCAAGACTGTATGACACAGTCTCGCAAAAGTTCCTACAGTGAGTATTTCTGAAAATTTAGACTATATGGCTTTATAGACTCAAGTGACCCCCCAGAATTTATTTTTTGTGGTTTTGTTTGAGTTCACAGACAGATTTATATTTAAATAGCTTAAAAAAGAAAATCACATCATTAGTTTCATTTACAGCCACTGATTTAGACAACTCTTAAGCAATCCCCACAGGTAATGCTGAGTACTGTAGCTATCCAATCAGATAATAAGAATGAATGCAAATTGAGTTGGTGTGGTTTTAATAAAGCAGAGAAAGATCTGGGCAGAATACAGTTTCCTGAGCAAACGGAGAGACTTGTCTGCAAAACAAAAATGAGAGGTGCTTTGTGCATCACTGTGACTTAAATCAATGACAGAGACTCTCTTACTCAAACATGGATCACCAGTGTGGGTGTTTCATTGTAAACATCAGAGTGAATGTTGAAGGCAATGCCTACAAAGTGAAAAAATAGATTTGTGATTTTTATTAGCATTGCACAGGAGTTCTATGTATTGGAGGAAAACAAAGAGACTAATCTCACTTATGGATAAAAAGGGATAAAGTTACATTATGTATACATACACTCACCTCCCTTACCCTACCCACCCCATATATATATGTAAAGGGATAAAGTTACATATATCTGTATATACACACCATATATATAGATATCTACAAATATGGCTTTCACTCATTAGAGTTACAAAGCCATTTTTTTAAATAAAAAGGGATAAAGTTATATATATATATATGTGTGTGTGCCTCTATATATGCATGTGTACGTATATCGCCCCAAATGTATAGACATAACAAATATGGCTGTTACTCATTAGAGTCACAAAGTTAGGCCACCAAGCATAATCATGACTTAGCACATCCTCATCAGTCTGTGTTTGAAAGGACATTAGGGCAATGAATAACTGATGAATTTGAACTAGCTAGAATCTCTGTTTTTTTTAATCCTTCATAAAATGGGGATGGTTAATATGCTATAGTCTTCATCTGACCTCAAAATGAGGTTTAAAAAGAGAACTGACATACAGCACCACAACCTTTCTATTTGTCCCTCATCATAACTGATGGATGTCGAATTTGTCAAGGTAATAGGCAGGCCTCAGAACTACAATATCTAAGCTTGCATTTTGCTTATCCCACTGACTCCTTTACTTGTCTGTAGAGAAGTTGTCTAAGCCAAAGTTTCAAAATCATCAGCCTTACACTGGTATTGTACCATCATCAGTGCTCAGACACCCCTTGGGGATCTCTGATCCAAAATCACAAGCTCAAGTTCAGCTTTGCCTAAGCAGAGCTCTGATGCTTTCAGAGAGCCCATTTTTGTGCTGCAGGAAGGCTTAGTGGCATTATTCAATGGCATGCTCTCCTATCAGAAATCATATGTATAAGGCTGAGAACATGTATCAGGATAAAGATCAGAAAAGCTAAAGTTAGCAATCACCATTAAAGTATTTATTTTGATGAGGCTCTTTTATCAGTTGCCACTGTTAATGACACCCCTACCTGGATGGCAGGACATAACCTTACTAGGAGAAACACTCTTCAAGGCAACTTCAGAAGTTTGGGGGCTAAGCTATACCTTAGATGCTGCTGCTCTAAAACCAGACCAAAATGACTCTGCACCTCCTGTTGCTTTAGAACAGCAAACCCAAACCTTGTGTGGAGACCAGAGGCGGTGTACTTTTCTGCAGTTGCCTCACAGCAGCAGCCAGTGGTGAAGACTGCAGAGTAAGAAAGCTAATGGGCAGGGCTCTGAGGCTTCACTCCTTAAAATACGTGGGCTCCTGTAAACCCTCATAAAGTCATTTAAATGCAGTATCCACATTTGTTCATTTCTAAAACAAAACTTGATTTATAGCTCATTTGTCTCAAAATACAGTAAGATAACAGCATGTTTGGGATTTACCGCATTTTTAAAACAAAAGGTAAAGTCATTTAACAACAGACTTTGTGCATGTGGTGTGAAATGTGTATATTGGCTAAAAAAACCTAAGCTCTTTTATGCAAAATTTAAAACAAAATGTTTTTTAAATAAAGTGTTTTTTCACTTTTGTTATAACTTTCTGGCTTTCAGTAAACCTGTTATCTTTGAAACTTCCATTTCAAAAAGAAACTTGTACTTGAAAATATATAAAAAAAGAAAATACAAAATAATTGGCACATTTCAGCAGCTCATCTAAGAACACTGCAGATTTTACTTGGGCATTTTTTACCTTGAAATCTGTTCTGGCATTATTACACAGAGACAAGTAATCTGCTAGGAGTACCCTCTGCTCTGGGCTCTGAAGAACTAGTTTAGAAACGACTGATTGGCTTTCGTCCCAGCTCCAGCCTCCAGTGAAGATCAGGAGCTCACCTGATAGTCGTTAAGCCCTGGGTAGTCTCTGCTTCATGGGACCTAAGAGGCACAACACAACTTACACCGGCTCTGGGGAGGCTCCAGCTCACACTAAGAGTTGTTGCGGCCCCTGCAGGACTCCAGAGTGTGACTCCAAAGGTAACCAGATAATTTTGCTCCCCTAACCCCAGTCATTCCTCTCCAGCCTGAAGTGCACGAACTAAATAACTGAGTGTAAAGTCCTTCAGGTGCCTCTTCAGCATTGGGCTGTAGAAGCCCAATTTCTTCAATTTATTTTTTTTTCACAGTGAAAACTGGATATACAAATCAAAACCAGTACTATTAGCTCTTTAAGATTTTACTGTAAATCACAGCCACCAGTCAAGGCAATCACACGATTACACAATAAACACTTTCTTTTCAAGTTTCCAGCTCTCATAGTTATGAGCACTCCAGAACAAGAAGCCCACAAACCAGATGGCAATTTTAAAAGCTCTAAGGCTCTTATTTGCTTCAAAAGAAAACTCTCAGGAGTTTTAAGCCAATAATGATTTTGAACTCTGAGTCACGATTTTTGAATACTCGTGCTTAGCAAAAGTAAGAACACTACTGATTTTGAAGCATTAAAAATGTTGTGGGTGCAGTCCTGAATACAGGTTTGGGCATACTCTGCTTTTTGAGAAGCATCCTGCATATGGGAGAGGAAAAAATAAATATTGTGCAGTGTGTTTTTTATGGCAGCTGCCCTTTTCTAAACTATTTTGTAGAACATGTTAGAACAATAGCATTTCTCACTGTAAAAGTTGTAACTGTTTCAGGGAGAAAATAAGTCTGAAATGCTGTCTTTGAATGAGAGTTTGTCAAAGTCTATTATTTTCTTTTATTTTAATAGATTTTCTCTATGGCTCAGGTTTTTCTTTATCTCCCTTCTTTTGTCCTACTACCTCTGCAGCATTGCAGAGCCCTAGGATCACAACAGAGAGGAGTTCACTTCCATATCAAATAAGGTGTTTGATAAATCTTGAGTCGTAGTTGACCAAAAATATTCATTTTCCCTTATTTATGCATATTCACCAACTGCACGTAACTTCTAAAACTTATGCCCTTTACCTCAACTTGCTTCAAACTTTAGTGAAAGGGACATCTCTTAGCTATCTGAAGTGCACAGAAGTGCTCACTGGGCGGTGGGGTTTTTGACAAAGATGAAACTGGAGGAATCCCATAAACATCCCCAAACACAATGTTGCTACCAAAGGCACACATTGTGGTTAACACCACTGTTTTCTCTCTGTGTTATGCTGATAAACACAGGCTTCATTCTCTTCTTAGTAATACCTGTTCAGAGAAGGGTTTAAATAGTGACAGTGCTGGATCAGAAGACTGGATAGTTTGGGTCAATCTCAGAAGGTTCTAAAGAAACAAATGGTCAAATACTGCAGCTAAGACAAAATTCAAGATAACAAAGCTCGAGCAACTGAGTGCTCCATCCACTTTCACACTTCTCTGTGACCATCATAAAAATTCTGTGCTGCAGAGACCATCTACACATGGAATATCTGGTGTTGATAATTTTTTCTTTTCTTTTGCCAGGCATCTGGATCAAATAATCAGTTAGTAGCAAGCAGAAATAAATCTCACATGAATATCGAACCAGAAATTCCTGAGGACCAGAAATACAGTCTTAGAGATCAGTCACTTTCCACCTTAGATATAGGTATTCACTGGACATATCATCAGCTACTATGTCGCAAGAAATAAAGACACTCTTGGAATTGACATAGTAAGAGACTGTCTTTGATTTTCATGTATTTTTTTTAATAGTATATAGCTTTTCAAATGTTACAAATGTTAAAATTTTAGCAAGGAAAGAAATTTGGCTACTTTGAGGCTCTCAATTGCTGTCACCCATTTGCTGTCACCTATTCACCCTCTCCTTTCCACAAGACTGGCATTTTCCCTAAACATGCTTTTTTTTAAAATCCTTTTAAAGGATTCCAGTATTCCAAAAGCCAAAATCCTTGAATTTCAAAGAGAACAAATGAAAGTTGCCAGAAGAACCTTTGGAAGAAACGTGCACCTCTCTTTTCAAGAAAGCATCCACACCTCAATCTAAGAACAATTGCGGCAGCTTTTAAAATTCTGGGATCATCTCCCATATAATCAATATTTCTTTCCCAGTGACTAAACAATGCAGAGCTGAAGTCTACTGTGATGCCCAAAAGCAGCTGAATACTTTGAGCACTACCTGGCTGAGGAACTGGTGGTCCTTGACAATGAGCACTCACATGATCTCACTACCACCCTGGTTCTTTGTGGACCCCAGTGCTTGGCCTTTGGTGCCATCCCTTCATCAGCCTCAGCTCTGTTCTCTGGTTGACCCCAGTGAAGTTTTCCTGTGAGGCCTATAAAGCATGGACTTCATGTCATGAATGCCTTTGCCAGCACCCAGCCTTGGCATTCACAAACAACTTGAAGTCCCAGCATAGTGGCTCTGGGTCTGTTTAGCATTCACTCTGTACAGCACAGAAGGCAAAGCTTAGTCTGGTCATTCACACTCAAACAGAGCAGCAGCATCTTATGCAGTTCCCCTGCACTTTCAGGGACACCGGCTGATACAAGCTGGTGGCTTATTTATCTGACATAATGTGTGTAGTATACCCAGGAAGTGACATTATTATCACTACAGGAGCATTGTTCTGATAAATTACAATCACATACATATACATAAAAAACAGAAATATAGATGCTTTATCATTTACTAATATTTCCTTTTGGTCAAGCTTGATGACTGCATTAGGATCAGGGCCCAGGAATCCTTTTGTTTCTCTCAGGAAGAAAATCTGCTCACATAAAAGGGAAGCCACCTGCCCCTTGTGGAATTTCAGTGTAAACTCCAGTTTGTAAGTTATGTAATTGAATTTACACAAGATGCCAATACAGCCTTGGTGTGCTGCTGCTGATTTACCTGGCTCATCATGTTTTTTCAAGTCACAATGGGGAACAATGCAAACACTGCAGCAAAGGCAAATAACGTGAGGAAAACTGCTTGGGTTTTTGAAGTCACACACTGCAGTATTAGGGAAACACTGAGAGGATAATGGCTTTTCTGTCCTTTGGTGTGATTAAGCACATAAATGCTTTGGGTTTAAAAGCACATTGGTAACTCAAATGTTCTAGTATTTGAAGCTGTAGGATATATGTCAGTTTAAATCCAGATAGTCAGGGATTAGTATCAAGGCTTATTTTAATACAGAAGCCACACAGGATTAAAGGAACTACTTGCTTTTCTTCTCATACAGATAGGGTGAAAATAACTCCTGAAGAGCCCAAGATTTATGCATCATTTAAGTCCTGTTGTGATGCTGCTATGTAGAGCATTGTGATGTCTCTTTGCATAAAGGTGACCTTAATGCAGCAGGAGTACCCCAAGGTGTTTAACTGGCCCCTGTCAAGACATGTGAGAGAACTAAAACTTCTTTTAAGGGCAGATTTATAGCACCAGCAAGAACCTGATTAATCCAAGAATTGTCCAAGGGTTTTCTGGCAAAAACCTCAACACAAGTATTTTATTTAAATATTTATTGAATTCTGTACTGTGCCTCATAAAAAGTATTTGTATTATTTAAATGTCTTCCACATGACTATTTATGAGTCCTGCTTCTAATCTAACTCTTTTAATCAAGTTCTCTTTACTTTAAATTAAACTTCTACATTGGGATTATACAGTTTGTTGCTGATTTATATCCTAAATCATTGGCTTTCTATAGTTTTTCAAAATAAGAACCCAGGCTTCCAGAGACTGGCATGCTGGAGTTTCTGTTGGGGCCCACCAGCAGATGTACAGCAATCTTCTGTGGACACATCCAGACTAAAATCCTGGTACAGTCAATAGCACTGTTCCCCTGCTGTCACTAAGGAAACAAAATCTCAGTTTCAGATAGTTTAAATTCAGCTATGTCAATTAGGATCCTCTAATGTGACTTCTTCCAAAGGACTGACCAAAGGAAATAACTCAGGAATTCCTATTTAAAGGCCACAGCTCTCCTCCTTTCTTGCCACAGAGACTATGAACAACTGGGAATTCAGTACATCCAATACCCAACTATCCCTCACTGTTAAAAACATGCAGCTACAGCCTGAACTGTAGTAAGCCTTTGGGGTACTCATAACAGGCTAGATCTCTCACTTCTAATTTTTGGAGTCTTTCTCCCCACCTTACCATAGGGTTTATTGTCAGCCTTGACTTACACAAAGGCAAGCTCTGATGATTTTTTTTCCCCTTAGGAAAGTTTAATTTTTAGCAATTATAATACTGAATAAAGGTAGAGAATCTAGAAGCTCTGGATAGCTGGGACTCCTGGGACTCTATGGGAGCAGAAAAAGTACATTCATGGCTATGAACAGCAATGTCTGGCATTCAAACTACCTTTCCAGATACTGTTGCCCTGTACTTCTATGGGTCCAGAAAATCTAGAGTCTGTGGGGAAGCAAGCAGGAAGGAAAATACCACACACGTTCAGTCCCAACCTTTTGTATCAACACATAAAGCAGTCACAGACTAGTTCCTAACAGACACGAGAAAGTAGGATCAGTGCATTGCTATGGGTCTGGGGCCAGATAAATGCTACAACTAAATATTCATTGAAGAGATTTAATGATTCATCTAAAAAATATGGCATCACAGTTCTTTAGTTCCACCAGTGCAGCTGTGTGTGTTTGTGTATACTCTGTACTAGTCTGGGGGAAACTTCACCAGGATAAGCAAGGCTTAAAGAGACACACAGTTAAACTAGAGCAACATCATCTTTTTAATGAAACTGATACACTTCCTCTGTGTAATGAACCGGTTTGGAGACCCCACTGACTTGTCTTCATCATCATTTATACCTACAAGAAAACTGTACCTTACCAAATCAGCAGAAAGGATACTTATCATCAGACCAAAAGTTCTCAAGGCAACAGCAAAACCAAGGCTAATCTAATAATGACTTAATGCCTTTCCTGTTAGGTTTCCTATTTCCAAAGCAATTCAGGAAATGTCAGGGACTATAGGTCAGTATGATTGATCTCCACAAGCCTCTGAGTATGGTGGGTAATCGCTTATTTGACACGTGTCTGTCTCCATCCATGTTTCTTAGCTAAGCAAATTCCTCTGTGTAAATAATCTCACCAGATGACACAGGGACAAATACTGTACTCTGCATGCAAGGTGCCAGCAGTTCCAGGCCACTGGAGCAGTGGATCCCAGTGAAATGAAATCCTCTCCAAGAATCCACATGACTACTATCTTACCAAGCTCAGTGAAGGTCTTTGCTGCATCCTCCAGTATAACAGCACTGAAATAACTGCACACTGCAGTACCCTGCTGTCCTGCCTACTGGAACAGTTGACTCCTACCCAGCTCAGTAAGCTACAGCCCTCAAAGGCTGTCAGCCTGCAAGAGGGAGAGAGAGAGCACTCAGAGGACACAGTATTGCACAGAATCACCCCTGGAACATCATAGGGATCAAGCTCCACCTGTGACACACATATAATGTGCTGGCTCTGCACCTGCTCTTGCAGTTCATTGTTAGGGGAGGTCTTAAGCTATGGAAAACGAAAGACAGGAGGAGGTGAAAATTGGTGGATGGTCTATTTAATGTCTTCACCTGGCAAACACATTATACCAGGAGGGTCTAGTTCCTACTTTTCGCTCCTTCAAGATCTCCTGTCTGTGACATGGGCTGCATGGAGGAGTGTGTGTTCCACAGCTAGCGAGCTGTGAACAGGCAGAGATTGTATTCGTCCAAGAACTCTCCCTCCCGAGTAGCCCAAATGGCCTGTGGAAACCGAAGTGCAAATTCCTGCCTTGCTGTCTCTCTTTACCCTCAAGAAGGGAGTCAGACAAATCTGTATGTTTTGAGGTAATCAGAGGCCACAATGCCATGCACAGACATAAGAGGAACTAGGATCTGTCACAGTCCATTTGGTTGTCAAATATATTCTGATACCTACAAGAAACATTACCCCTTGCTTTGTAAGAATAAGCTTATTTGCTCAAGCTTTTTACATGAGGCATGACTTTAATGCTGTCTGCCTTAGTTATTCTGCAGGAAAGCTGCAGTCTCTCACTGAAATTATAGCAAGTCCCCTATTTGCTGTGTGTATGTTATGTAAGAGTTACTATTTTGGGCTATGCTAAATTTAAAAGAGAAATCTATCAGGGACTCCAACCAGCAACTTGGGCATTGAAATGTTCAGGAGGATCTCCCTCTTTGATTAGGCAGATTGTGAGCAGAAAAGCAGAGTTTAGAAGCTTAATTTAAGTCCCAGTTCAAGTCAAAAGAGAAAATTGTAAAGCCCTAGACAAATTGTCAATTATACTGTCATTTAGTCTACTTCCAGAATAAAATTTCAGTTACAGTGACATACAACATTTAAAAGGGGGCATATCCTGAGACCAATAGATTAAGTTCCTTACCTAGACAGGCTAGGGAGGGTCTGGTGTGTAAGTGATATAAACCATGGATGGTCTGCATTCAAGCCACTTATGCTTACTGAAACCTTGTGAAAATAAGCTTTCTTCCCTCGTGAATATTCATGATTAGGTGGGGTTCACCCAGAGACCTTATATTGCTTTACCTCTTACAAGTGACTTTTAACTACTTTTAAGTGGTTAAAAACATCAAATGAATGCGACAGAATACGTGATAGATTGTTTGCTGCTTTCACACTATCAGAATTTTACCAAACTGCGACAATAATTTGATAACAACCTATTACCACCACGAGCTGGATTTTGAAATGTTTATTTACTGGCACCTCAGTGTATGGCAGAAACCTGTAGAAACCTAGATGTTTCGATCAATGTTTGTAACATGGCAAATACACAGCCTCTGAAAACTTCATTCAGTGGCACAGGACAGCAGATTGCAAAAAAAGCTTAAATAACTCCTCTTGGAAAGCTTCACCAAGAAGGTGGATAAAGTGAGCCTCCCCGAAGGATAATGCTGTGACAAACAGGTCAATGTCTGCAGCTGTGACTGATCCACTTTGCTCTGTCCCGTACTCCAGGCGGGTCTCATTCAGTTCCACTCCAGCTCCAAAGGCTATGTGAGCCCTCAGAACCACAGAATCATAGAATCAGTTGGGCTGGAAGAGACCTCTGAGATCATCAAGTCCAACCCTTAATCCAACCCCACTTTGATTGCTAGATCATGGCACTCAGTGCCATGTCCGGTCTCACCTTAAAAACCTCCAGGGTCGGAGAATCTACCACCTCCCTGGGCAGGCCATTCCAATGCCTGACCACTCTCTCTGGAAAGAACTTCTTCCTGATATCCAAGCTAAACCTCCCCTGGCAGAGCTTAAGCCCATGCCCTCTTGTCCTACTGTTGGTTGCCTGAGAGAAGAGACCAATCCCCACCTGGCTACAACATCCTTTCAGGTAGTTGCAGAGAAGGTGTGGGAGCTTTCTCTGTGGTGCTTCCCAAGCCTCCCTGTGCCTGCACAGCCTGGCAGAGGGGAAAACCCCTTCAGCCCGGGGGTAAATGAGCTTTGGGTGACACCTCTGACCCTCACCAACATTTGAGGAATGATGGAGCTGGGCAACAGATTACTTTAAGCAAATACTCGCTTACAATTCAACGTTTTAGCAGACAACACATTCTCACAGGCCAGGCCAGGTGAGAAAAGCTGCCAGAGGATTTTAAATCTTGGTGAAGCTGTTTTTCATGTGCCAGGAGTTGGGTGCAGACCCAGCCCAAACAGTAATAGTGTGTATTCATCACCATGCTTTTTCACATGTTTAGCAAGCAGCGTGTTGGGGTATGGGCAGCAATCCTTTGCTGCCAATGTGGTTTCTGCAGGAAAGGCCTTCCGATAGCTGGGAAGGAACTGGGGCTCACTGAGACACCCAAAAATCCCCGTTTCCACACAGTATGGGGAGGCAGGGAAGGGGCTGTGCAGAGCAGCAGGAGGCCCTACAACACCTGGAAATACTTTTGTTTTGATTTAAAGAAAATCCAGATATCGATGGTCAAGCACAATTTTATTACAGCTTGGCCACAGCTGGAGACGCGCAGGGAGATCATGCTCCAAAATACATGTCTACTGTGTACAAAAATCTAGTGATTTTTATACAGGTAGCTTCAAATATTATCTATTATAGACATTCGTTAGGTTTACATATGTTTTCTAACATAAGAATACAATTTCCGACCGTGACACGAAGCACAACGGCCCCCGAGGGCCACAAGATGGCGCCGCGTGGCGCTCCCAAGATGGCCGAGGTGGGATGGGGCGGTCGCCCCTGTGGAGCCACCGGGCCGAGCCTTCTCCTGCAGGGAAGCTGCGGGCTGGAAGTTCTAGCGAGGTGGGGGCTGGTCTCTTCTCCCAGGAGCTCAGCAATAGGACAAGGAGGCACGGGCTCAAGTTTAACAGGGGAAATGTAAGGTGGAGATCAGAAAAAATTCTTTCCAGAGAGAGTAATCAGGCATTGGAATGGGCTGCCAGAGAGGTGGTGGATTCCCCATCCCTGGAGGTTTTTAAACTGAGATTGGACGTGGCACTGAGTGCCATGATCTAGTAAATGGACTGGAGCTGGACTAGGGGTTGGACTTGTTGATCTCGGAGGTCTTTTCCAACCCAATCGATTCTATGATTCTGCCACCGCCTGGCTCTGGTCTCAGGTGCCATGGAGGGCAGGCCCTGCACTGGCTGGGGGACAGGCGTTCAGCTGCCCGAGTACATGCCAAAGAACTTGGAGACTCTTGTGTATTGTCAAACAGTAATACCTAATATTCCTGTAACACACACACACACGGAGCTCTTCTTGTCCCCAGGTTCCCATTTCCTTTAAGAAAATAAATAATCATGAGAAGGTCTCGAGCCAAATGCTGCCTCAGGTGAGCAGCAAAGCAGGACAAGGCAGCAGCCATGAGCTGCAGGCCCTTCCTTCTGGCAGTGCTCGTGCTCCAGCTGGGACAATCAACACTGTCACTGCTGTGTGTAGCCAGAACACCTCAAACAGAAGCTTTCATGGAGCTAAAACCCAAACTGAAACCCTGTGTCTCAAAGGCAGAGAAATCCCAGCGTTGTGCTGTCGGCATTAACGAGGCTAACAGGGACCTGACCTCTCAAAAGCATCACCACTGCAACTGGTAGATGAGAATAAATGTGCCACCTTTCAATGCAAACACAAGACAAACAACATCAGGCTAAAGAAAAGAAGGTTTGGAGACAAGCAGTTGTACAGACAATTAATTCTTTTTTATCTTTTGGACAACAACGAAGATGTATTGAAAAGTTTCAGGTCTGTAGTCCATGAAGAGCTGCAAATTGCAGATGCATTAGTGAGAAAACTCTAAAATATACAAAAATCTGTGCCCTTTTGGAACACTTGCCACTGGTGTAACTTGTGATGGAAGTCAGTGCCAAAGCTGGGATTTTAATTTAGGACTTTTATCTCTCAGCCAGTCTCAACTTTGGTGACAGCATTATGAGAGAAAGTTATTCCCATGGGGCCAATTGCACCTTTGGATATTTCCAAGGTGGGGTTCCACTTCATGCTGAAATGGTGTTCAACTCTTGAGAAAGCATCATACTGTGTCCCCTTCCCAGGACCCCTCTGGGAATTGCATGATCTAAAATCTATGCAAAAAGGAGTGGATGGGATTAGGAGGACACTCAGTACCCTGGGAAAATCTCCATAAAATTACATATTCTGCCTGGCTTTTCCGTTCTCCTGTGAAATTACCCTGCCAGAGCATCCAGAGTGGCTTCTGGGGCAGGTGTAGGGCAGAGACAACCTTTTTGTGGCTGCAGCATCTCTCACAGATCCTTGGAGGACATCTGAGCTTGAAGCAGCCCCACTGTCCTGTCTTCAGGATAATCCTGTGATGGATCACAGGGGTATTTCTTCCCTCTGCCATCCCTCCTGCAGGTTTTTCCTTGGGAAGGGATGATCTAAGCCCATGTGATTTGGAATTCAGTATTTTTACTCTAGTAGCAACTATAGTCCACTTCCCAAGGGGAGAGGAAGAGTTTTGCTTCACTGCCACTGTTGAGCAGCTGCTTAATAGTCCATACAAAGTATATCTCTGTGCTGAAATTCAGGCTTCTCCTTTAAGTAACTTACAAACTAGCCTTCTGCAAATGCCTTCTGCTTATTTAAGCGCCAGCACTGCCCTCATAACTGAGGGAGGAGGGGAGAGAGACGAAATATGAGGTCATGTTCTAGTCATGTGATTGCTGCAGCATCTGTCAACTGTGATACAATTACTAAGCCATAACTGTGCATTTATGACATTCAAACCTGCTCAGCAAAGCCTCTCCTCCTCTCTGGTGCCTTTGCCCTTTCTCTGCTTAGGGATCATCTTAAAAGTTGCCTAAGCAAACCCACATCACAAATCACAAAGCATACATTTTGGTGTTCCTGTAGTACCAAATATTGCACTGTACCATGAAATCACATTCTAATTAAGTCCTTTCCCTGTGAAAAGCTCCAGGGCAGCCTCTTGGGTGGGACTGTTTGGAATGGCAAGTTTAACCTCTGTGTTTCAGGAAAGCTTTGAGCCTGCTAGGCTGAGCAGGAGTGAATGCTCTCTGCTCCCTGGAGGAGCTGGGGTTTGAGACCTTTTTCCAAACTATCTGCATGATTCTCACCTCAGCTGCAGTGTGGCTGCACAGGCTATGCAATCACTGGAGAAAGTAGTTTAGAGGGTTTTTTTCAGCGACTGTTTGTGACTGTTTATGTGGGTTATGCCAGCAGGTGCAGCAGCACACCAGTGTTTTCTCTCTCTCTCTCTCTCTCTTTCTCTCTCTCTCTCTCTCTCTCTCTCTCTCTCTGTCTCTCTCTCTCTCTCTCTCTCTGCAGCCTGCCTTCTGTATTGCAGTCTCAGAAGCATTGCCAGCACAGTGTGGATACATTCCCATTGTTTACAAGTTTCCATTTTCATTTGGTGAGCCATGGCAGAGCAGACTGCATATAGGCTGTGTACTGGGTAAACCCTGAATTATTAGAACCAAAGGTATATTTAACTGCATAGGGTCCAGCAATATCCAGCACTATTGATTGCAAGTGGTAAATTCACTGGAACTGTAAAAGTCCTTGTAGATTAGTAGGATACAGATTAATCACTATATTAGCCAAGTGCAGATTTCTTTGGAAAAATATAAGAACATTCATGCCATACAGGAGTTAGCTAACTCAACATCTCATCTCTAACAGAGGCTGATGTGGATGCTTAGGGAACGTTTCTCTTGCAAGAATGTTTTTTCTTCTAGAACATTGTGGCATTTCTTGGCAAAGTTGAAGAGTTTCCTGAGTTGGAAGTTGTATTTGGATCATCATATTTAATAGCCAAGGGTGGAATCATCCTCCACAAATGTTTCCAGTCTTTTTAGAGCACATTTATCCATTTTTGCTGCTACAACTGATGGCTATGAGTCACAACAGTATTAAGCACCATGTTAAAGCAATTGTTTTCTGATTGTTTAACACATGCTGCCTGGCAATTTCCTTACTTTTCAGTTCACAGCAGTTCACATTTATCTCATATGTTAAGCACCATAAAACTATTAGTCACATTTGATGAGTTATAAGTTGATGCAGTACTCTCTTCCCACTTAGCAGAGAATCAGAGAGAAAAGTTAAGATAGCTATTGAACAGTGGGAAGAAGAACTAAAATCTTTGCTGGCAGCATCTGGTCTGTCTCTGACACTGGTAACGGTGATGTGGGAGATGACCTGTACTCTGTAGTTACCCTACAATACCCATCATATACTCCTAAAGAAATCTGGTAAAGGAGGAATGCAGAACCTCTAAGACTGTTGTAGCTGTTCATTGGAAAATGTGAACAGAGGAGAAAAAATTCATCAATTATTCCCCTTAAAGCTTTGAATCCCTTCTACTTCTGCAGGCTCATTAGAAGAGGGAAACTAGACACTCAGCTCTAAGCTCCTTTCCATTATTCCCTAGCTTGAAGAAGGACACTTACTCGGGTGGCAGTGAGCAGAATGTTAAGGCAGGCTAAAGATCACAAGATGAACATACTTAAATATCCTAAGGATGTGTTGGCCAATAATGCATCAGGATGGAAATTGCAATCACTGGGAAATTAATGATCCATGAAAAATTTTTACAGAGCGTACAAAAATTGGCTGAGAGTAGTTGATTAAGGTAATATATAAGGGAGAGATTTCTGTGAATGCTGGCAAGGGAGAAGTTACCTGGATCTTCAATACAATTTGCTGTCAAAATCCTTAGTGACTAATCCAGATCTGTATCAATAATAGCAAGAGGGAGACCATCCTTTACATACCCAAATTTGAATCAGCCTCATCCAATACTTTAGTGTTTTAATTAAAATGTGTGCTATGAATGTGATGTCTGCAACCAGCTGGTGACAGAAATTATATCATATCCTTTGGCAGAAAATGGAATCATATCTCTGTACATAGTTGACATATGTGAAAATTCAAGAAAAAATAGAAAAAGTAGAAAAGAAGGGCAGGCTTCATACCACACTTAGTTAAAGCTGCCTTCTAGGGGGCATGTGAAAAGTAGCATGGAGGCCAAAGACATACCCACAGTATTTAATGAGTTAAGAATTGCTATCCGCCCAACGTCTTCTCACTTTGGACTGTTAAGTGCAGTCCAAGTTGTAGGCTGTGAGTTCTGACTGTGTCAGCTGCAAGTTTGCACTCTGACCTCTGCTTGTCTCTTGTTGCTTCTGACTCTCCCCTTTCATTCCACTTCCCTGCAGGAGCTGGGTTTTTCTCCACTGAAATTTCATTGAAGAAGGCAATATCTCATTGTATGTCATAGCATGATAGAGCCTCCAACTATAGCAGGGTCTCCATGAGATGTGTCACTATGAATGCCTTCATTTGTATGTGTAATATTTTGCATTTGATAAATAAACTGTGCAATGAGAAAGATTTCCAGATGCAAGAAATTCTCTGAGAGCTTCCTTAATAGAGAAAGCATTTGCTGCTTGAAAGAGCATAGTAACAAGTTGGCACTGCATCTAAGCCTTTTATAACAGTTTAATTCACACCCTCTCTCCAAATGTAAATTAATCCAGATTGGGAAATGTTGGAAATCTGAAGCAATGTATGTAATTTGGTACTAACGTAGGGGTGGGGAAGGAAGAATAAGGGAAAACATCCTGCTCAAACCCTTGTATGAACATTAAGCCAATGTTTTTAAGCCTTCTAGTCTCAAGGCTAATCGTACTGCTGAATCCAGCAATCAGAAGCTTAGTGTCAAGCCTCAAACTTCTGTGACCAGACGTGCTGAAAATTGCTCTAGTGTTTGAAAGTTCAGCTTTCCACCTTTTCTTCAAAATCAGGAGGGCAAAAGTTTCAGTGGAACCAAACTAAGTTAGAACTTGGGAAATTATTACTCCAGAGGACAGATTTTTGAGGCAAAACAAACCCCTCTCAGATCTTAATAAAAGCAATATGTTAGAAAAATAAGATCTTGCAAAGAACCAGCTTGCTGTGCATGTAGAGGAAAAACACACACATAAGGACTGAATCACATTTGGAAATTTTTTTCTCCTTTTGCAAGGATATTCTATAACATGTTTGTATTTCTTTAAACAAAATTTCCCCCTCTAATTATGGCTTTTTAAAAACCAGGCCACTTTCCATTAAAAAGTTCCTAGGCATGCCCTAGCAGAGCAAAGGCTGGCATCCTGCAGTCAGTCAGACAGGTGGCAGGGCACTTGCATAAAAGCTGTCATTAGCATAAGCACTTCACTGGTTCTGCTTTTTGCATTTACCTCTTTTCCATCCTCTTTTGAAAGGATGGGTGTATCAAGCCCCTAACCTGGGCTTGTCTGGGGGTGGTGAGCCTGTGGTTGTTTAGGTGATGCAAATGAGATGGAAGGTATTTTAGTTACTGCAGATTACCATTTGAGAAAGTCATGACCTAGCAAACAGGACTGATTCCCTGTGGCTGCAAGAGAAGTAAATTAGTGGAGATAGCAGTAGTTTTGCAGTCCATGTGTTAATGCAGAACCACTGCATTAACAAAACTGACATTGCATTGTATAAAACTGACTTCAACATAACTATGCTACATCCAGCTCTACTGCCAGGAAAGGACTTGAGATGTTTAACTCGATTGATGTTGTCTCTAATTTTGGAGTACTCTGTAAGGTCATCCATAATTAAGGTCGTTCATAAACATGGCAATGTTACAATCTTGGGGTAAAGTGAACTATATGACTTTCCTCTGATGTCTGTACTATGTGCAGTTGTTTCTGCAAATACTTATGTCCCTGTGTCCGTCTCTCTGGGTTTCTTTTGGTGAGTAAGATATTGGAAATCCACACACAGGAAGCAGTGATATCTTTGTTTCCAGCTAGAGGACAACAAAAAGAGGGCAGTTCCCTGTCTCAAAATATTTGGTAGACTTTCCTACTGCCTTTTTTTTTTTTGATGACATGGAGCAGGATGGTGCATAAGGGAACTAGGATTTGTCTGAAGCCAACATACAAATTCAGAAAAACTCACCAAGCTTGAAAAATTAAAAATATTTATGACCATTACTCCCAGCATATTGGCAGTCATTCTAGGGAATGGATGATCACATTACTTATTTCTGGGAGATGAAGGGGGTGCAAATTGGAACATGTAAAAAGTTCAGTTTCAGTCAAGAATTTGTGAATACAAAACCAAGCCCATTTTGACCTGGGAAGAAACAGCTCTCTGAAAATATTTTGCATGGCTTCAATCACACTTAATCACTGGTTTCCAGAGAAGTCTTCCTCAGGAAGAGTGCTAGAGTTGTCTGTGCCTGAAAACCTTTTGTTCCTCTCCTGCACTGCTCAACTGCACAAAGGCTATGTAAAATTTATTTCAAAAGCAGGCACGGCGTTGTTTGGATTTGTCCACCGACAAATTCAGACATCACAGGAGCTGGCGCAACTGGGATGACTCATCCCACCACTGAATTCTTTTCAAAATCTATTACTCTAAGCTGAAGTCTACATTAGTTTTATCTTCTTGAGCTCTTGTTATTGCCCAGCATCCACTGCCGCTTTCTGGTGCGGTTTAAGGGGTGGAAGGAGCAGTGAGTTTGGTAGCATTGCCCTCATGTGTATTCATGAATATGGGAACTGCTCAGGTGTTTTGTCAGCCCTAAGTTGGCATGATAATACCAGTTTTCCAGCAGAAAACATTTCTTCATGGTACTCTTTAAAAAATTCATTTTAAGTGCTTGAATTGAACTTTAAAACATTTTTATTTTGCCTTTGCAGTACAGCATTTTCCAGCCATCCTGGAAGGAGAGTTTTCAGGTTATGGAAATGCAAGGTCAAGGAGGTTGCAGTCCTCTGTAAGAGGCAACTGTGGTATATAGTTTACCACAGAAGAAGGAGGGGGTAAGAGGTGTATGTCCCCTGTTTCCACTGACACCAGTGATCCTTCAAGGTCTATTATCCTGTCAATACTACTCTTGTGGCACATCCTATTAGAGAACTGTAGAACTGAAAAATTAAGTGATGAGTTCATGGCTGAGTTTTGACAGAACTTGAACTAAAGGATTAGATTATCTTTAGTCCTAGGTCAAAACTTCAGCTTCACTCTATCTTTCACCCATACACAGCTTGGATCAGAGTTTTAAAAGATGTTCACACACCACACAAAGAGTCCACTCAGGTACTTCTGAAAATCCAGCTGTAAAATGTGACAGTGAGATCCACTGAGTATTTTGTGATGATAACTATAATATTTTTTCCTCTTTTTTTTCCCAAAGAGATAGGAGCTGAGCTCAGTTGAAAACTGGTGCAGTGTTTGCAGCTTCAAACAGTTACACATACATTTTAGCAAGTTCATTTCTTTGCACATATCTACTAAAGAAGCCAGTTTATCCTCAACTCAGTGTTTTCTGACTATCATTAAAAACAGAACCTGTGAGAGCAATGAAGAAAATAGTGAATGGTGGTGAATGCCACCACTTGTATAAAAGAGCCACTCAGCAGGGAAACGTTCAAAACCAAACTACCACCCTACACACAGAAAAAAAAAACAACCAACAAAACAAACCAGTCTCCCAGTGCATCTAGTCCTTACTAGAAACTTTAGGACTTCTGTGTCCTCAGAATCACAGACAAACACATTACAAAGATATCTCCCAAATATATTTTAAGAATCAAGGACAGAATGAATTTCAGGTCTTTAAAGCATCTTTCCCTCTTCTTGACTGACAAAACCCCTTAATTAATGCAGAGTTAGGATTTCCTGGACGTGGTGGGAGCTCTTATAAAATATCGGCTTCAGCAAAATTCAGACTTTTGGAAGCCAAGAAATACAGAGTTTAGGTCAACATTCAGGCAACCTTTACTTTTCCCTTCTGGGAGCTGGCAACGGAAAGAGGGAACTGGCAGTATTTGCTGAGCTGATTATTGCTGTGTCAAATAGTGGAAGACTTAGTAAATTATGATAGTAGGAAAGATGGGAGGCCACACCTTCAGACGAGACCTCAGCCCCAGAGTGCTCATCACTCCTGTGGGTGGGATGAAAAGAATATACATATAGAGAGATGTATATATATATGTACTCCAAGGTAACTGCATGTGTCTTTTCATGACTGAGTTCTGTACCTTGAATAAGTGCTGGGCAAGAGAGTAATTTTAGCCTTTGGCACTTGTGCAAAGTAAAGTAGGGAAAACATTCTATGGGCTTAATAATAAATGTGTGACTAAATATTGTTATCTGGTGAGTAAGGGGAAAGATAAAATTTAATTATTGTGGAATGGTTTCTGGGAAATTGGGTCAGAGCATGCATGTAAAAGGAAGTGTCCCTTTGAATACAGTCCACTTTCCCAAAGAGAAGGTGTGCTTGTGCTATAGTAGTTACATACTGTGTTCTCTGAAGGTCACTCACTGAAAAGGTGAATTATTTCCATTACAGGAATATTTAGCATTGCTATAAAGGTTTAAGTGAATATTGCTTTATTATCCTCTCTATTTCTTGGATGTTTGAATTATGCTGAGATCAATTTCGTGGAATCAAGTGATCAGTTTTAAACACAGGTTAGCAAAGCTTTCCAGAAAAGTAATGTTTTCAATAAGAACATATTTTTTGTAAATCTTTGAGGCTCTTTAGGTGCTTGTAGTTACTATTGCAACAACAGTACTACTGAAATGAAATGAAAAATGAACAGGACACTGTGGCTCTGAAGCCCTGTTCTTGCTATTTCTGTATAGAAGGACATTCTCACCACTCACTGAAATATTTGGCATGTGAAGTTATCAACACTGTGTGGAGAGAATCCTCAGAAATTATGGTTCCACATTGATTACAATAAACACCTAAGAAGAAAGGGGTAGGTCTCTTCTCCCTCCCCTACATTTCCCATCAGGATATACATAACCCTGCATGAGAAAATTTCCAGCACACTGTTTTCTTCCAGCACTTTTAAACAATCAGCTTTTTAGAAGCTATTAGCATTTAAGGAGTTACTCATGCTTCACAGTGAGCTGCTTACAGCCCATTCTGCCTTGCATATGCTAGATTCCCCAAGTCTGGGTTTCTGTCCTTGGGTCTCTTTTGGAATCCTCTCCAGCACTCTCCACATTCCAGACTACACGACAAGTTGTTGAAAAAGACAGCCAAAGAAGGACCTATCCTTTCCCTCCCCGTGCAAGGTGGGTTCAGGTCCTAGAGCAGGACTGAGTGGAGGTACTGTGGGATTACCCACCTCTCCATTCACTTCTCCTGTTCTCCACTCCCATTTCCAGTATCCCATCCACTACCATTCCTTACCTCCATATGGTACGAGACTTATTAGACTGTCATGGATTAAAATGTGGCTACATTTTCCTATGTTTCTATGTTCTATGTTTTTTCTATGTAAAATATTTTTAAATGAAGAAAGATGCTTGTTTCAACATTTGGCTTTACCCTTGAATCTTACTGGTATACAGGAGATTAACTAGTTTAGGGTCTTGCTTCTGTATATCAGGCAGATCAAGAATCAGATTCAAAGAAACTGATGAAAGAAGCCCAGACTTCATGAAAATTCAAACCTGAATACAGACTGCATCAAAGGCTGGGGAAAATCCAGAGCTCAGTTTTGGCACAGATTAATTTGTAGTAAGTGAAAAAGTATTTTTTCATGCATATATATCTAGAGCTGGAGGATTTGTTCATTGGTTAGTTGTTTTGTTTTTTTTTCACAGCGAAAATATTACCAGATTTACCAGAATTAATCAATAATAAATATTAATAAGAACCGAGAGAAACAAGTTCCATTGGAATTAGTGCAGCTTGATAAAAATGATATTTGGAACACATAGGCCTTGAAATGATGACATCTATCCTAGTAAATTAAACAAAGCCAGGGTATATTGTTGAATGCTAAAACTCAGTTGTCAGCACTGTGACACTCCTAGACCATTTTTGGCAGTAGTTTTGGGTGGAGCAACACTGTGTCTCTCCCAGGAAACTCACCAATGCCACACAGGAGTTACCTTTGACAGGACACCACTCCCAACAGGATCTGAGACATCAGTGTCATGGATATGGCCAGGATGTGCCTGCTGGTCCCAGTGTCATGAAATAGTCTCAGGCACAACTCAGTTCAGATGAAGGGTTATAGCTTTTGGCCTTTTTGTGTCCTCAGAAACTGTTTTAATTTAACTGAAATGAAAAATTGCTAAAGCTTTAATTTTGCCCTCCAGCAGTTACATCTGGGGTAATCACAAGCAGCAATCTGAGACACAACATGGCAGTGATCCTGGTGCCCTCTGAAGTCCAGTGTACAGCGGAGTACAAAATGGAAAACCTGTTACCTTGCAGATTAATCATGCAATGCCCTGAAGTTCAAGAAGGCCAGCAGAACTGGAGGATGATTTGTAACATACAAAGATGCTCAATTTTAACTTTCTAGAACTAGATATTTCCGGGGGTTAGTTTTATTCCGAAACACAGAAAGGAGCCAGTATTCCCTCTGCAAATCCTACCGCACTCATGTAACAATACCTCTTCTGGTCTCTGGCAGAGAGCCAAGGTTTAAGATTTAAATCCATTCTCCTTTTGGTACACCATGTGTTGTAGTTTGGAATTATTATGTAAATTCTCTCTCCTGACACTAACTGCCCATGCCATTAGTTAACAAAAAGAAGTAGTTAACTGCTACCATCTTCTTCTTGATTGGTTGGATGAGGGGCAGGCTGTCTCTTTTGTTTTTGGGGACATTTCCATTTTTAGCTGGGCTGAACATAGGAGTGGGGGGGGGTGTGCTGCTGAGAAGGGAATNACAGACACTGCCCATAAGTATAACTTTTGTCCAGGAGGAAACCTGCTGGTTTTGGTTGTTGTTTTTTTTCTTGTGGTGTTGGGGAAGCAGTTTGCTCTGGTCTGTTTACAGTTATATCTATACATATATATGTATATATATATATCAGTTAAGAACAGTTATCCTTCTTGTATCCATTTTCTGATTAAAGTTCCTTTTCTTAAATTTGATAAAGAGTGGCATGATTATTGTGGAGGAAACCCCCTCCTCCGCTTGTGGGTAAACATTTTGGGGTTTCCCCTCAAACTGAGACACCATGGTACATAATAGCTGTGCCAGACTATACAGTCTTGAGCATTGGCATGAGTCAGAGGTGCGTATTTTTTAGCACCAGGAAAGGGATGTTCTGATGCTATGATTATGTATGGAGCCATAGAGGTGACATCAGCTGGGCATGTTAGGTGCTTAGTCCTCTCTTCTGTGCCAGGGAATGGTGCTGACTTTAGCACTACAAAAAGCCTCACCATGATAAAGATTTTATTTCCAACAAAAGGTCTGGTGAACTGCAAGGAATTGTCACCAAGTTGGCCTGAGGAAAAGAATTGCTTCTTCTTGACACCTAGCCCAGTGCTAAACAGCTGAGTAGAAATTCAATTCTGTTCAGGTTTCTTCACTTATTATGAAATAATACCAAAAGAACTCTGACATAATTTATTTTATATTTTAATACTTATCTTGAAATCCAAGATTTGTCAAAAAAACCTGTGAGAGGCAAGTGCCCTAATCTCACCAAGTTTCCAATGGATTCCCTCTGGTGATTTAAATCCTTGGGTAGAAAATTGAATTTTATGTTGGCTTGAATAAAACACAAGCTTAATTTTAGGCATGGGCTTGGATCACTGGACTTCTCATATTTGAAATTAAGTGCCCTTTCAGAGATTTACGGAGGCACTTTCGTTCCTTTTCTGGCTGGCTGCTTCTTTTTTCTCTTTTTCTTAATATATCTTCTATCGCTATTTTCTATTCATTATTTTCTTATTCCTGCATCTGCCTCCATTTCCTGCAGCCTCCTTCACCCTGCTCTGGCTTTCCTTCCCTTTTTTCCTTCCTTTCTTCCTAAAGAATCTTCTTTTCCAACTGTAGAAAAGTAGTGCTGTATGTAATTTCTTTCTTAGTTTCCTAAGAGGGGATTGGTAAACAGCATATTAAAGAGTTTGGCAGCAAACACTAATTTGGGAGGCATTACAGGGATGGGATAACTAACCCTAGAGAAACCAGGAAAAAGATTAAGTTATATCTTAAGAACTGTATTTGGGGAAATCAAATTTACAGCTGTTTCTTAAGACAGAGAAACCCGGAAAGAAAGGCATGTGTCATGATTTGTATTAGCTTGATCCTGTCAGTTTGAACCTTGACTTCAGTCACTTGCTGTCCTTTTTATATGTTGCTCACTCCTTGAATTCCTTCAGGGACTGAACCATAAAATTTGCAGAAGAGAAACTGCTTTCTCCTCTACATTTGAGCAGTTCCTAGTCAAATAAAATATTTGCCTTAATTAAGGACACAGGACTATTGTGATACCTTAGAAAAAATGCTTATAATAGTGCAGTGATACAGCATTACTGCAAAATCTTATGTACTCTGGGAATGTATATCTAAAAGAATCACATCTCCAAAGTGGACAGCCCTTACTAAGTGGTTATACTTGGACCATGATGTTAAATCCTGGCTTGTATCAGAAATAGTGTGGCCAGCAGGACTAGGGCAGTGAATCATCCTCTGTACTGGTGCACTGGTGAGGCCACACCTTGAGTCCTGTGTCCAGTTTTGGGCCACTCACTACAAGAAAGACACTGAGATGCTGGAACATGTCCAGAGAAGGGCAACAGAGCTGCTGAAGGGTCTGGAGCACAAGCCTTACGATGATCAGCTGAGGGATCTGGGGTTGCTTAAGCTGGAGAAAAGCAGGCCCAGAGGGTACTTGAATGCTCTCTACAACTATCTGAAGGAAGTTCTAGAGAAGTGAATGTCAGCATCCTCACCACGGTAACAAGGGACAGGACAAGAGGAAATAGTCTCAAGTTGCACTGGGGGAGGCTTAGATTGGATATTAGGAAGAATTTCTTTACCTGGATGCTTGCCAAGCACTGGAACAGGCTGCCCAGTGAAGTGGTGGAGCCATCGGCCCTGAAGGTACTTGAAAAGCACGTAGATGTGGCACTCAGGGATGTGGTTTAGTGGTGGATTTGGCAGTTCTAGGTTAACAATTGGTCTCAGTCCTAGAGATCTTCTTCAACCTAAATGATGCTATGATTCTATGCTGTACTATCTTACCATAATTTAGCAGGCCATGAGTATGAGGGAGGGCATATGCTGTGCAGAGGATAAAATTTCACCTGTATGAGTATTTTTGAGATTTGCCTTTGTTCTAATTAGGACTGCAATCTGAAAAATTTGAAATCCTTAAAAATCCTTAAAAAACCCCCTAAACTTATGGAAGAAAACAGAAGCTGATTGAAATGTGTAATGATGGCACTTTTTCATTTATGCTACACTGTATTCTAGCACTATGCTAATTTAAATTGCAACCATAGTGATTGAGAAATTAAAATGTTTTGTCTGAAAAAATAAAAATGGTATGCTTTGAAGCTGCCAGAACATTTTTATGCCTTTCTTAAAACACTTTCATGGAATTGACATGATTTCAAAAAGTATTCTTCTCAAAGGAGCTGCCTTTTTGGAGAAAAGGTTTCCACTGATGTATTTTCTTTGACCATCTTTGAAGCTCCTGCACTACACTTATTAAGAGAAAGCACATAGAAGAGTGATTTTGACACTTCCCAATGGCTACTGAAAATTTATTTTTAAAACATTGTATCTCATTTCAGCAATGGGCTCTAGTTTTGGTCCTTGTGCCACTATTTTGCCTTAGTCAACTGCAAACTCCCATCTCATTTACGTCCATGCAAAAAGGGGGGAAATGTTAATAAAGAATCCCAAGATGCAACAGCATAACAGAATAAGATGAGACAGTTCAAGAGACCTGTGCAGGAGCTTTCCATGCAGCACATCACGCTAGGTGGCTTCCTGAAGAGAACAAGTGATGTCTCCCCTGTTTGCAACATTCATCCCCCATTCTGAGAAGAGAACCGCTACAGGGACAGCAAAGAGCCAGTGTGCTCTAACATCCAGAAGAATGCTGCAGATGACCTAAAATATGACATCCTGTTCTATTCTGATTTCATATATTGCATGACTTTGCTTGGAGATAGCACCATGTTCTCGAAACATATGAGGAAAGCAAGCACATAGCAGCGACCCTTTAAATTGAGAGGAAATTAGTACCAGTGCTCTTGTAAATGATTCCAAAATTTTGGGGGATAGAGTGGAAACTGAAATTCAGAAGGAATTGGATCTACAGGTCTCAGATTGCCTATGTATTTCTGGCCCATTTGAAACATGTTTTGTTTGCTCTGTGTTAGCTGGGACACAGACACATTCTCTGCATTGTCCATATTCTTGGATAGAGGAGCAAAACTGTAATGATCAGATTCATAAGCTGTAAAAATGGTTTTCTCACCATTTGTGACAACAGTAAGTCATTCCAACTGCAAACGAGGCTTGTTGTTATGTCCACTCGGGTGTACCCTTCGCTGCTTAGGGACAGCTCTGCCTGAGGATGAGAGATTGATTGGTCTGAAAGACAATATGCTGCAAACAGGGCATTCAGATGGCATCGCCCTTTTCCTTGACTTTCCTAAAGACTTAACATTGTTGGTAAGTCTACAAGGTTTTTAAAGCCCCATAAACCATGGCTCCAATCTTCCACAGACAGGGAGGCCTAAAAAAAATAATCCTCTGATGGACTTTGTGGGATTAATTTGAGTGTTTTTCATACACTACTTTGAGCTTTGACTGGGACTTGGTATTTTTAAGAGTGTTTCCTCAAATATTTACTCCTTCCATTAAGTCATTTTGCCCAATATGGGAAGATGTCCACCTTTATAGTGAGATGCATGACCACCTTCACCACAACCCAGTGACAAAGTGAAGCACTATGGCTTATCTGGCAGAGTGAACAGAAGGATTTTGAGCAGAAAATTGCTGGGGTGTACTCACAACACAGAGTGGCAGCACAGTTGATGAAAATAACTAGATTGTGTAAATGTCAGGGTTAAATTCAGAGATATTAATAATGGACATGGTCATGTTTATCTTTTCAAAAGGTGCTGATTACAAAATTAACACCACTTATTCCTTAGTTCTATAGACCAAACAGGTATTTTGCTGCTATTCTGAGGCCTGGCTCCATCCCTTTTCTCTTCTATTTTCCCTGCTGTTCGTAGCTCAGATGAGGGACTTTGTGATTCTACTTCATGGTCCCACTCCATATTCTCACTTGTGAAGTCTTTAAACCCCAGAAACTGCTTCCAAAAATGTTTAGCTGTACACTCATCTATGGAGTTTCACTAGACTTGTGCTTTCATAGGCTTCCCACCATTTATTAGACCTTCTCCTCTACACACTTTCCTCCATTACTGACCTAAATTATTTGGAACAGGCCTTATTGCTAAGAGTAATCTAGTTACATTTCTTCCTCCCAATTGGTGTTCAGCCTCATATGCATATAAAAGTCTTAGAGAAATCCTAAAAAGCAAAATTTTAATTCCTGAAGTGAGAAAATGGACTGTTTAGAACTCATATGTGATGCTAAAGTGTCTGTTCAGTGCATAACCTAGAACTAGTCAGAAACTGTCCCTTTTGTGACAAATTAGATGGAACTGATTTAATTTCCTAACAACTTTATAGAAAAGAATGAGGGGAAAAATACACTTCAGGTATCACTAAGATGATAAGAGTTTCCTTTCAACATTTCACACTGGTTTATTTTACTACCTTATGAAAGAAGTTAGGGGGAAAATGTCTTTACTGAAAATATTTACAATAATATTTTTCATAGGTAGGTAATTATTTTAACACTTTTCATGTTTGTAGTGCTGGAAAATGGAAGCATATCACACAGAAAGATTGTAAATCTACCTGAAAGAAAGACGTGATTCCTGGTAAGGTATCCATTGTGCTGATACAGCTGAGCCATGTCAGTTGACACCAAGCAGAGGCTCTAAGTTGCTGCAAGTCAGAAAAGTTTTGGAAAATAAATCAATTTCGATTAACTTTCAGTGTGTATATTCTCCTCATAGTCGCACCCTCCTTGTCACACTGCTGTGGGTGCTGGCTGGATAATGACATCTGGGGGTTGGTCTCCTCCCAGGCACTCAGCAATAGGACAAGGGGGCACGGGCTCAAGCTCTGCCAGGGGAAATTTAAGTTGGAGATCAGAAAAAAATTCTTTCCAGAGAGAGTAATCAGGCATTGGAATGGGCTGCCCAGAGAGGTGGTGGATTCCCCATCCCTGGAGGTTTATAAACTGAGATTGGACGTGGCACTGAGTGCCATGGTCTAGTAAATGGACTGGAGTTGGCCCAAGGGTTGGACTTGATGATCTTGGAGGTCTTTTCCAACCCAATCAATTCTATGATTCTATGAAAGGGTGAAAAGCAAACACAGTACCTGTGCTGTGGATGAAACCAACAGCCCTACAGCCCTAAGGGTGAGTCCATAGTGCCATATTGCTGTGGGACCCTTGTTAGATTTTACAAGGTTGCATTCCTCCAGCTTCCTGAGTCCCTGGCTATGCAACCAGCCAGCCTGGAGAGGAGAGAGCTGAGGCACAGCATCAGTTTGCCAGTTCCATATCTTCATTTTCTCTAAATATTTAGTGCAGACTAATTGGCCGTCCATTGTCTGAGCGAGATGGAGGACTGGATGAGAATCATTTGGCTGAGATTGTGCAAGTTCAAAATGATGATTACAGGATTTGAGAAGCAACACCAGCAATTAAGCAAGCAGCATAGAGGAGGAAGTGTACTTCCCATCGATTGTGCAGACACCAGCCTGGGGTGCTTTTGTCCAGGAATGCAAGTGTTGGATACTCCTAAATGCATACATTGGCAAGTACAGCAAAAAGGAAGTGGATGTTACCTGGACCACTGAGTACCTGCATGATTTCAAGTCCCTCATGGGTGCCTGGGAACCTCTAGGTAGATCACTGGAAATCAGTTTTCCTGGGCCTGGTGCCAAAACCCATGCTGAAATAGCTGCTCAGGAAGGACATACCTGCTTATTAGGAAAAGCTGTTGTCTGGGAGACCTGTGCACTGAGTCCTGTGCTGGCTGCTGGTTGACTTTTTGGTAAATCCAGTTTTCTTTAATAGCTGCCACTTTCCAAGGGCTGAAGAAATACATTCTGGAGTATTTCTTCATGGGTCTGCTTCTGTCTGCTTCGGTCTGCTCATGGGTTTGATGCTCTCTGGGTGAATTTTGAAGAGATTGCAGCAGAGCAGTCTTGGATGTCCTGCTCACCCCATCTGTGGTCTGAAGGCATGAAAGCTTGATTCACTAAACTGAAAAACTTTCAAAGTAATAACTTTTCTATTTTGTCTTGATTTGAAAATGTGTTATTGAATATTCAGATAAGCTTTGTACAATGTGGGATTTGCATTTATTTTCTCCTTGAAGCATGTCAGATCAAATAGAAATACAAACTATACAACACAGAGGTCTCCTTGTGGCTCGCACTGTTATGTGCTGGTTTTGTTGTAACTGGATAGGGCTTATAGCATAAATCTGCAAAAAATACAGACTAGAAAAGGCAGTTTTTCTCCCTGACTGTAAATGTATTTCACATCGTTTGAAACTGAGAAGTTCAATACAGCTTACTAGGGTGACAACCTAGTGCCACTGAACAGTGGGACTTTTGCCACTGACACTAGTGGGAGCATGATTTCACTCATTTTTCAAGCAGTACCTACTCTTTCTAGACCTTGTCCTCTGGTCCTTGTGCCTTGCAAACGTGCACTTAAGACTGCTTAAACCACACGCGTTGGTGTTCTTAAATCCATTCCTTCTACAGAATTTCAGAACCAAAGACAATAAACTCAGCGCAGAACAAAATGCTTTCATAACCCGTTGATTATTTTGGTATGTCTCGGCTCAGTGAGGGGTTAACGCCGGAGGATGCGAGCGGAGTTGCCTTTGTGCGCGCCGGGCGATGGCGGGGGCCGGCACAGCCCCGCGCGGGGCAGGGCAGGGCAGGGCAGGGCAGGGCAGGGGGTGCCGCGGCTCCCGAGTAACTCTCGGGGCGGGGAGGCGCGGGGTGCTGTGTGCATGCGTGTGCGGGAGCGGGGCCGGGGCGAACGGCGGCTCCCGCACGGCGGCCGCAGCCCCGCAGCCGCGCAGCCCCGCGCGGGGCGCCC
>VWZD01009308.1:188564-203966 GCA_013396695.1 Sakesphorus luctuosus | reverse complement strand
AAATATATAAATATATACACGGGCACTAGTGGACCTCCATTCTCCTCAGTCAAAGGGTAGTTGGTGCTGTTTGTGTTCATTTGAGCACTCTGTCTATCTCGAATCTGTGTGCCTGGGTGTATACATATGTGGTGTATATAGATGTTTGGTGCATATGTGCCTGCTCAGAACACATCCTCAGTGCTGATTGGACCTGGGGACATGGAGGTCCAACAGCTTCTCCTCTCTTGAGCTGCTGATTCCAGTGTGATATGTTTTCCCCTCAGTGAAGATGATGACAATGATGGTGATAATAATAATGATAATAATAATGGATAGCAATAACAACTTTTGCAGAAGGTATGTTTCTACCTTTGTGCTTAGATCAGGAATTGGCATTCCAGCAGTCACTCTGATGCATCTTTCTCACACACCAGTCAAAAATCCTCTGAGTGCAGAAAGTGTGGTAGAAGTCCAGCCATTCTTTCATTGCTATGAACACCACTGAAAGCTAACTTAATTGAAGAAGATACCCCAGGAACATTAGTGAGGCAACTAGATAACCACTTTTGTAGCAATACCCTAACTGCAATAACCTAAGGGATATAAGTGAAGCAAATATTTCAAGAAATAATAGATTTATGATATATAGCTGGAATACGTAAACAAGCCTTTGGACATGTTTTTGCTGTCTTGTGAAGCTGCAGCTTAGCAAATTTATTCAGGTTTATGCTTCTTAGTCAAACAGATGTAACAATGAGATAGGGTACCTTTGGGCAGCATCTATAGTGTCAGAGAGCTGAGATCTCTTGGAGATCTCCCACCCTTCTCCTACCTGCCTAGCTCTACAGTAGCAGAAGGCTGTGCAAAAGGAATTAAAGCTGTGTGAAGGACCTGAGACAACTTTCTTGTGGCATCTCTGAGGGCTCAGAATTCAGAAGTCTTGTCACCACGTGGCTCTGCTCAGTGCTTACATATCCAGCTATCTACTGTTGGATTATTTTTTTAGCATAAGGCAAAAAAGTGGAACCTCCTTCCAAAAAGTACTGAAGGAATCATTTTATATTGTACATGTGAATGTCAATGTTACAGATGTAGGACTAAATGACTACATACCTCACTGGAGACATTTATTTTTATATTAATAAAATATATATTCATCTCAATCCTAGCTGAACTTTAACAAGGGTACTGCAACTTGTGTTTAAATTTCTTAGTATTTTATGTGATATTTGAATATCCTTAAAGGAATGCTTTCAGCTGCTTCTTCCAATATTGTACTAATTAACAATTTTGACACAAAAATTCTAGGTTTACACTCCTCATTTTTACAACACCATTTAATTTACTTCTTGTCATTGATACACCATTCTGGACAAATCCAAACAGTTTTTAAGAGAACTGTTAAGTTAAAAACTGTTGGTCATAAAATATTGTGATGGAGGCTGATTGATGTATAAATCCAGTGCCAAGTTACCTGTAAAGTTGAGATTCATAGTATGTTGAAAACTGTTTTGTTTTGGTCTACCAAATGCTGTAGTGTTTACAGAAGGGTTAGTCTGAGATATCAAGAATCCCTTACTTTTCTTTTTGAAGCTCATGAATTATACTTATCTGTCTTTTTTTTTTTTTGCCTGCTTAACTATTAAAAATGTTTATTATACAATTAAAATTGAGAGGGTTTTTTTGTCCTCCTGCCTTTTTTCTCTGGTTAGCCTGAGGGTTTTGCTGAGAATTAATTCAATTAGTAGTATTTTAAATCATTCTGATGCATATTTTAGCTGAGGTTTATTTTTTTAAAAGTGTACTGATTGCTGCATTTTTAGGGATATGGAATTTAAAAAATATATCGTTTGACTTTTTTTTATTTTTTCATACTTAGATTATATTACATAATAAACAAAAGAGCACAGCTTTATATGCAGAGTTTCCTGTAAACTTTGAGTGCACTGTTAAATGACATTGGTGAATTAATTAATTGAAAGGGTAGCAGTATGATAAATGGCATACGAGTAGGAACTCCAAGAGAATTTGATCTATGGAAAACTCTATCCTGTCTAATCAGAATAGGAAGCTATTGGTCAGTTTTGAATGTGCTAGGAGACATACAGTGTTGGGCAATGATAAAAGAGCCTTCAGGCTTATGAAATCACAGAAATTTTCCATCATATATAGTTATTATCCCATCATACAGTCACCTGAATTTTCCATTAACAAGTCACTTTTATCCCACAGCAGAATTTGAAATGGTAAATGAAGTATGGTAAACTTGAAACTTTATAATCCATCTGTGGATTGATAGTGGGAATGTTCCCTGATCTTGCCTTTGTGTGTCTTTCCAGAACCATCTGGGTAATCCGATCGTTATGTAGGTGTACTGGGTTTGCACAGCTGGGTTTTGCTAGTAGGTGGGGCTACAGGGATGGCTTCTGTGAGAAGCTGCCAGAAGCTTCCCCCATGTCTGGTAGAGCCAAGGCCAGCTGGCTCCAGGACCCACTGCTGGCCAAGGCTGAGCCAATCAGGAATGACAGTAATGCATCTGTGACAACATATTTACAAAGAAAAAAAAATAATTTCTGGGGCAGATGAAATTGCAGCCAAAGAATGGAGTGAGAACATATGAACAATTACACAGGCACCAAGGTCAGTGGGGAAGGACACACTCCAGGCACTGCATCGGAGGTTTCTCTGCGGGCAGTCCACAGTGCAGACCATGTGTTAGACACCAGATCGGTTATTATTGGGTCAGAACCACCTTGTCTGTGAGTGTGTGTGTGGGAAGCGCTGGGCTGGGGCTGCAGACACATGACAAGCCCTGCCCAGAGCACACAGGCTGCAGCCACGTGGCCATGGGAGCCGTGGGTCTGGGCTGGCAGTCAAGGGAAGCCTCCCTGGTAACCCACTCATACCACAATCCCTGGAGCCCCTGACTCAGGCTCAGACTGGCAGGGAGAGTGAGAAGACTGCCCCTCACCCTGGCCTAGAACCCCACAGTGGCCAACGGGTCAGATGCCCCACCTAGGTGTTTGGCCATAGAGACCAGAGCAAATGAAGGAGTACACACGAAGTCTCCACTGTGGATCTTGGCCTGTTCTCCTTGAAGCCATCAACATGGGACCTTCTAAGTGATAACTATTTTTCTTTTCCTCTTTTTTTTTTCTCTCTAAATCTCTCTTGCTTTATTCTTTTCTTCCTCTTGTGGGTAACTTAAACACTTATTTTCTGTAAGTTATAGATACCTAATTTAAGTGTCATGGAGTTTGTGTTTGCTAGGTGTAACAAAGATTCCTTACTATTGTAAGGCTTGTTAGTCCTGGTAATCTGTTGTAATGTTTTTGTGAATTTGCATGTTTATTTCCATAAAACCCTTTCTGCCAAAATGCCTATTTTCTCACCAAATTAAAAGAAATCTCTTAGAGAAAATTGTGTAGTTATTCTCTGGATGGTAACTCAGGGTACCAAAGAACCAATGGTTTTACAAGGGTTTGTGTGAGCCAAATCTCTTGAAGGCAGAATTTAAAGTGTGACACCTGGTAAAGTTAGGCCTTTGGGACTGTAACACCATGGTGAGGCAGCTGTGCTCCTGTAGCCCATGGAGGTCCTCAGACGTGCAGAGATCAACCTGCAAACCCTAGAGGGGACCACACTGGAGCAGGTAGATGCTCAAAGGAGGCTGTGATCCTGTGGGAGGCTAATGCCAAAGCAAGGTCCTGGCAGTGACCTAATGACCCATGGAAAGACAAGCCCATGCCGGAGAAGGTTTTCTGGTAGGACTTGTGGCCCTGTGGGGGACCCATACTGAAGCAGGCTGTGCCTGAAGGATTGCAACCCATGAAAAAGTGACCCATGTGGTAGCAGTTTGTGAAGATCTGTTGCCTGTGGAATGGACTCACACTGGAGAAGTTCATGAAGGACTGTTTCCTGTGGGAGGGACTCCACAGGAAGCAGGAGAAGGACTCCTCTCCCTGGCAGCAGCAGAAACGACTGACTCCAACTCCCACTCCCTATCTCCCTGCACCACTGGCTGGAAGTAAGTAGAACTTGGAAGGAGAGAGGCGTGGGGAGAAGGTATTTTTAAGATTTATTTTACTTCTTATTCTCCTGCTCCAATTCTTTTAGTAATAAATGTAATTAATCCCCACTTTGAGTCTGTTTTGCCCATGATGGTGATCGGTAAGTGATCTCTCCTGGTCCTTATCTCAGCTCATGAATCCTTCATTATATTTTCTCTCCTCTGTCCAGTTGCAGAGGGGAGGGAGAAAGAGGCTTTAGTAGGTATCTGTCATCCAGCCAGGGTCAACCCACTACAGTAGGGAAGTATGGAATTCACTAAAACGACTAAGACAAGTAGACATTATCACTTTTCCAGATAGATACATGTTTCTAAGGCAACTTCAGACTAGAACAGTCTAATGAATTTTGCTACATAAAACATAAATAAAACAGTTGATTGCAATACTGCTAGCGAAATTCTGATAAAAATGCACATATATATGAATTATGTTAAAATAACACTTTTCTTCTATGTTCTTACAGGATATCTTAATGATTCTAGCTAAATGAAACTGGCAGCAATCAAGATATTCCCTGTATACCTATGCAGATTGTAAGCATTTGCAAGGTGTTGCTTTTCAATATATCCTAGGAACGCAGTTAATGTTCTCATGGAATTTTGATGAAGGTTACATTATTCTTCCTCCAAATTCTTCACATATCTATTTTGTGGAGAGGCTAAGAGACTCAAGCTTAGCATCTTACTTTTTCTGCTTTGATTGAAATTTCCTACTGAATTTGATCTTTTACATAGAATCATGATGATCATTATTAACTTCACATTTTTTCAAAATTGTCACCACACAGAGAGGTTAATTGCCCTTGGTGAAAATGAAAAGGTATAAAAAGAACAGGGTTTCCAGCAAATGTGCAAAGAACTACCAGCTGCCAATGAATCTACAGAAGACTGTCAAACTTGCTCTGTTAAAACTTCACAACTCAACAATGTATGCTCTATAAAATTTTAATGTTAATACATCTACTTTAGATAGTGACTTAAATGTAATCCAGTGAAGAATCTTTAGTACATGCATATCAGATCCTCAGCAGAATACAGAAGGCTAAAAATTAATGGCACTAACTGGATTGAAAGGCAGGTAAGAAGGACAGGTGAAAGTAAGTTTTATTTTCGTCTCACCTGACTTTGTCTTTGAACAATATTGGGTGAGGTTAAATGTCAATTGAAAAACATTCTGGGCAGATCTTTCCCAATGATTCATACATTTTTTATGCTGCAGAATTGAAATAAAGTCACGAATGTAGACCACAGAATCATTTATTCCTATTAAAAACATCTGAAATTTTGTGGGGGTTTTGTTGTTGGTGGTGACAGCTTGGTTTGCTGTTGTTTTTGGGTTTTTTTTAATTAGAAAATGGTTTATAGCTCAATGGTATATGCTCAATGGTTTATTGAGCATAGGAAAATGGTGTTCACCTATGAAGGCTGAAAGTTTTGAAGCTGTGTGGTCCTTATTACTGATTACAGCTCTACCATGCCAGGTTCTCCTCTTGTCCTTCCCATTCGAAATATGTGTGTCTTTTCCTCATACATTGGCATAATCCTAATAGCACAGGAAGACAGAACTGGAAGAGAACTGAAAGGTACCAGTTTCACCAATGAATTTAGTTGTTGTCACCAACAGAAACTGTATCTTCAATTCACATTAATAGCTAAGTAAGATCCATCAGTAAGGCTTTTTAACCATCTTACCCAGTGTGTTTGCTGCTTCAGAATTTACCTGCGGTGATGTTTAGCAAATTCTCCTTAATACACTGTGGAAATTGATTCAGAATCCATCATTCATAGTCACTTGCTGACATACCACTACATTTAAATAATTGTGTTTCTTTTCTCTGTTTTGTTTATAGTCTTTTCCCCTTCCTGCCTTTCCTTCTGTCTTCATCTCAACTTCTCTGTAATAGGCTTAAGAGTTACTTTTTTTTTACTCATATAATATTTGTTCACCTTTTTTGTTTGCTTTTTTTTTGTGTGTGTGTTGCTAGCTCAACCCCCTATTCTTGCCAGTTTCAGCAATAATCTATAGGTCTTTTTTAATCTTTTTTTTTCTTTTAAAATATTGTTAATTATCCTGTTCTTCATTCTCCATCCCTGTGCATCATCCATTTCTTCTACCTTCTTTTCTGTATTTACAGATCTCTTAACTTGTTCATCAGTGTTCCTCTTATTTCCTGTGTCAGTATCTTCAGTAGGAATAACAAATAATCATGCCAGCCCGTCCTTCAAAAAATCTGCTATTAATCTTTCACCAGCTCTACACTTTTCCTAACATGATTACCATTACCAGTTTCTCCTTACTGGATGCTGTGGTTAGGAGAGGCACTCCCTAATTTAGTGCCCCCTAACCCAGCTTGCTGCCCTTTCATCTCCAGGGGAAAATAAAAAAAACACCAAAGGTTACAGGTTGAGATAAAAACAGTTTACTACAAACAGCAATGAGATCAAAAAAATAGTAACAGCAACAATGCTAATAACAAAAGTGTACAAAAGAGGGTGATTTACGTGCAAGACACTCACCAAGTCTGAACCATTTGTACACAACTGAACCATTTGTACACCTTACCACTCCCTGTACCACAATTTTTTCCAGATCGGAAAGGGATGCCCATCTCCTCTGGAAAGAGAGATTAAGAGTGTCCCTTCACCCATCCTCCCAGACCCACCACATCCCCCTCTCCATCCTTGGCAATGAGGTAAGATTGTGTGGAATAACCTCTTAGGTGCCCACAACCAGGCCCCTTCAGCTATTGCAAAAATTAAGTCTGTCTTGGCCAAACCCAGGACACTGGAGTCATTACACAGCTTGTTGAATTCCTTTGTTAATTATTACTTTCCTGAATTGCAGCTATAACAATCATATTATACATACATATGCAAAGTCTAGGCAGCCAAAGGCTTTCAGTCAGTCTATTTAACTTTAAAAATTTATTAAAACCCCCCTGCATTTAAAAATATAATTCAATTTTTTTAATGCATCTGTTTTTACATATTGCTTTCAAAGAACACATGACAAATTCCTTCCCTGATACTAGAACTTTAGGGTTTGTATTATTTTCAAAGGTGGGAGCCAGAGATTTGGGCTGAAGTTTTGACTTGATTGTAATTAATATCAGCATTTCCAGTAATGTCAGTAGGAACAGACTTTTACCCTTATTCTTATCTATTTCAGAAGGATACTGCATTTTTCATATTTTATTAGGAAGAAGAAATTGTTATCTTAAATACTGTATCCTTGGAAGATCATGAGGGAGAAATAGGATATAGCATATTAGCATCATCATGGATCTGCTTTTTTTTTGGCAAAGGTTTATCGATTTGAAGTACATAAGGACAGAAGACATCAGCTACTCTATTGTATTGTATACCACAGGCCTTTACATTTCAGAAAACCTTCACTAAACTTCATAATCTGCATTTGAATATGGATCATTGGCTAATACTTGTCTTTCAGAAAATATAATCTTCACTATAAGATACCAGAAGACATCACTTTTTTGCTTGTTACCAAGGTTAATAATCTTACTATTAAAATATATTGTGCTTAACTTCACATTTTAATTTTTTTGATTTCAGCATTGATTCTTCTTATACTTTTCTGCTCTAGATAAAGGAACTTTATAATAGCTATATTTTTCCTCAGGAAAATTGATAACTCCCTCCTTTCCTTTAGGTATTCTGTGTCTTCATGCTGCAGTCATGCTGAATGCATGTCTGCCAAAATCAGATCAAAATACTGTTGCCTTTATTTTATTCCAACAGATGTTTGATTCGCAGTGAATTTCTGAAAGGACTGTAACTATTTTCTGTGATTTTAAAGTTGTATATTAACTTGTAATAGACCTGTGATGAGAAAGCCATAATCCAGTCTTGTCCCCTCTTCCCCCAACTATTTGACACATGAATTCCTCATTCTGCCATCCCAATGAAATGCTTTAGCTGTTCTTACAGAAATCTATATATTCCCTTACAAAAAGAGCAGAAGAACGATTTTGTGGTAAAAATATAACTTGATTTTGAAAGTGAATATGGTATATTATTAAAGTCTCTTGGGCCAGTAATGTTAGTGCCTTGAAATAACCTATATAAATAATGAATCAAAGAAGGGATGTACAAGGTCTTCCACATAGGAATAAACTGCTGAGGAATTTTAACTGAATGTCTGATTTTACCAGTTTTAGAAGCAGTAAACTAAGCTCTCCAGCAAAACATCTTGAACACTTTACTGTGGAGGACAGACACACCAGTCTGGAGTAAAAATGTATCTATACTTATTAACCACTATTCAGGCATAACATTTGGTACAATTTTCCTCATTATGTTCCATTTTAGATTATTTTTAGGCTTTTTGTCTCTGCAAAGATCAGAAGTTGAAAAGTCAAAATAAACAAGTAAAACTTATAAGCAACTTGTAAGACTTTTCTTCCATGGTAAGAGGAAAAAGGAAGAGATTTTGCAGTAACAGTTTCTACTTGCCAGATATTTTTCCATTCAGTTATAACTTTTTCTACATCCATATTGCCATAGTAGTTATTTTTCTGCTCAGTTACAAGTTTATCTGCATCTGAATTGCCATATTAGTTCAGGCACATATTGGGGCCCCAGGCTTCTCTAAGGTGTCAGATCTGAGGTCCATACCCCATGCATATTTTCCTCTAGTCTGGCTTCTCAGCCAGGGCACTCTCTGTGCTGGACAGAAAAAGCTAGTAGTGTTCACAGAGAAATTCATATTCACACTGAACAGCTACATGTGGTTTGGCTAAGCTAAGCTGCCTAGCTCTTGGGACCGAGTTGGGGACATGCTCCCGAGATAACTCACACACACAGAGTTCTCCAGAACATACTGAAAGCGATTTATGTCTGGCTGGGGTCTGCTTTATAAAGGGTCTCGATGGGGGCAGGGCTTGGAGGGGATTGGACAGCACATCTGAGGGCGGGATTAGGCTTAGGTACTGCGAGGAGACAAACCAGGGGGCTGCAAGCAGGAGGCAGGTGGGACTCGGAAAAAACACTCAGAGAGGGGGAAGGAACACGGAGGATGTGCTGAGTCTGACACCTACCTTTGACAAATTGCAGTTGGATGCAAGAATCTGTGTTCACGAGGGCAGTAAAGATGTAATTAAATGACAAACCGAGCAACATAACTGCTGAACTTCTGGGACTCATAGATGCTATCACTCTCTTGATCTAGGCATATTGAAAGTCAAGTGTATTTCATTGGGAAGCATTTATACTTATTGAAGAGTTTATCTTAAATCGAGGACCAATTAATTCTGATAGCCAATTTCTTACTGAAACCTTTGCACACCAGAGCCTTGGATATTGTGGGTGCTTCAGGCATTGCAACTCTGGAAACACTGGTAGAAATAATTATTAGTTATTAATTATTCTTTTATAACAACTTCACTCGAAAATTGAATTTATTTAGTCACTATTGATCCAATCAAAATATCTTGGAGGAAGAAGAAATTATAAAGGCAGAGGAAAATTCTCTTTTTGATAGCTGCTATATAATTACATTGATTCAAAATAAGTAAAACAGGGTTATCAATGCATTGTGGAACTGTTTAACAATTATTGTTCTATATAGTCAATTTTTAAGAGTCAAAATTTGACATTGTGCCACCCTGCTGACAAGGATGTACACAGTTTTTCCTCTATCTGTCAATGTGTTTTCCAGTCAGTTTACCCACACTCAATTCAAGTATCATTACTTCCATTCCAAGCACTGTGGAAATAATTTTTAAATTACAGAGTATGAAGACAGACACTTCTTGTTAACTTTCTGAAGATGTATTCTGACATTTTGTCACCCACTGCAGCATAAAACTTGTTTTATTGAAAATTCCCAATATTTTTCAGGCTAAAGCATATGAGATAATTTTCTTTTTTTTTTTTTTCATTTTATTCTCTCCTCTTGATTCCATTATGTGAGTGTAGTAACTGATTCAATTGCTCACATTAAGAATTCTTGCTGAAAAAAATGTTTACTGCCTTAAGTGCTAGTACAGCAAACAGTTAGGCAGAGAGTCAGCTTGATGTGACAGTCCAGGTCTGCAGTAGCCTTAAACAAACATTCTTTGGATTCCATGAGGAAAACGGTGCCACAAACTAATTGGGAAGAGACCTACTTACAAATCCAGCACCACATTCTAAAGTTTAGAGGTACTGTAGTAGCCCCTTTGCTCTTGCTGGTACTTCTGGTACTGGAGCAACAGTACTCCTGATTTTAGACCTCTTTTCAGTTCATCTCATTGTACTGGTTTCTGTCACTGTCACTGCTCTGTCTGCTGCCCTACTAACTGCACAACTGGAGCTCTGATTGGAATGGAGATTTTTATTTGAATTCTTTGCATGAGATCGCTTTCATGTCTTTAGTTTTAACACCTAAAATAAAAACAAACATTACAGCTCAATTTGCTGGGAAAATATATACTGCAGGAGAGATGAAGAAATTAAAATATTCAGAACTACTATTTCCCATTTTGATATAAAATGACAGAAACACTTAATATACCCATCATGAGCACAAATATGGCTCATTGATCTCAAAATAATTTTCAAAACTAAGAACAATTGGCAGTAGGATACACCATATCTGAAAACTGGTGAATGAACATGTACTGCCCAGAAAAGTAAACTGAGAATGATTGTGGAAGCTGTTTTGACAGCCAGGGCTAAATTAAGACACATTCAAATTTGACAAAATGAATGGAGAGTACAGAGATACAGAAGAACTTCATAATTTCCATTCACTAACAGAATACTTTCCAACAAGCCTCATGAATCCTAATGTAGGGTCCCACAAAAAGAACAATGGTCGATATGTTTAAAGCTGCAATACAGCTACCTTTGCACATTCTAAACCTATACATTTCTCTTTTCATCCCATAGTCAGACAAAGTCAGGCACTGGATGTGCTCAGAACAACATTTATTTTGATACTGGACTTCAGCGTGCACACTGCTCTCCACAGATCTCTTTATTCAAAAATGTTTGTCGTTCAGAGTTGTTTNAGCCTCATAGCCCTAACAAATATGTTCTAAATCATAGAATTCAGTTAGATAAACTTCTTTATATTTTTTACATTAGAAATAAAATGCTATTTAAAATAGCTATATTATTTTCTTACCATCTGGAATTTTAGAAAGCTTGTGCTAAAGCAGTGCTATGAGAGTTGCCTATTGCAAATACAATTCATATCTCTGTGATCACACCTAGACTGTAAAGAATGCTCCAAATACTGAGTTTTGTGACTNTGATTCCATTATGTGAGTGTAGTAACTGATTCAATTGCTCACATTAAGAATTCTTGCTGAAAAAAATGTTTACTGCCTTAAGTGCTAGTACAGCAAACAGTTAGGCAGAGAGTCAGCTTGATGTGACAGTCCAGGTCTGCAGTAGCCTTAAACAAACATTCTTTGGATTCCATGAGGAAAACGGTGCCACAAACTAATTGGGAAGAGACCTACTTACAAATCCAGCACCACATTCTAAAGTTTAGAGGTACTGTAGTAGCCCCTTTGCTCTTGCTGGTACTTCTGGTACTGGAGCAACAGTACTCCTGATTTTAGACCTCTTTTCAGTTCATCTCATTGTACTGGTTTCTGTCACTGTCACTGCTCTGTCTGCTGCCCTACTAACTGCACAACTGGAGCTCTGATTGGAATGGAGATTTTTATTTGAATTCTTTGCATGAGATCGCTTTCATGTCTTTAGTTTTAACACCTAAAATAAAAACAAACATTACAGCTCAATTTGCTGGGAAAATATATACTGCAGGAGAGATGAAGAAATTAAAATATTCAGAACTACTATTTCCCATTTTGATATAAAATGACAGAAACACTTAATATACCCATCATGAGCACAAATATGGCTCATTGATCTCAAAATAATTTTCAAAACTAAGAACAATTGGCAGTAGGATACACCATATCTGAAAACTGGTGAATGAACATGTACTGCCCAGAAAAGTAAACTGAGAATGATTGTGGAAGCTGTTTTGACAGCCAGGGCTAAATTAAGACACATTCAAATTTGACAAAATGAATGGAGAGTACAGAGATACAGAAGAACTTCATAATTTCCATTCACTAACAGAATACTTTCCAACAAGCCTCATGAATCCTAATGTAGGGTCCCACAAAAAGAACAATGGTCGATATGTTTAAAGCTGCAATACAGCTACCTTTGCACATTCTAAACCTATACATTTCTCTTTTCATCCCATAGTCAGACAAAGTCAGGCACTGGATGTGCTCAGAACAACATTTATTTTGATACTGGACTTCAGCGTGCACACTGCTCTCCACAGATCTCTTTATTCAAAAATGTTTGTCGTTCAGAGTTGTTTGCTCTTCTAATACTGCCTCTCCCCTTTAGACCTCTTTATTGCTTTAAACTATTTTTTTTCCAGTTTTCGTTTCCTGAGAGATATTTCAGCTTTTCCATCACTCATTTTTAGTGGTAAATTCTAACTATTAAAAGCAACATAAGTTTAGATCTTAAAAAAAAATGTTAAAAAAGCTAGGATTATATCTCAGTAATCACTGACTACAGGATGACAAAAGAAATTTTAAAGAACAGTGAATACTATTCCTCATTACAGAGTATAGAAATCACGAATAGTGGTCACACTGCAATGATACTGGTGATGTCACAAGTTGTATGTGTTTTTTCCCAGATCAGTTGAAAGTGCATCAGCCTCATAGCCCTAACAAATATGTTCTAAATCATAGAATTCAGTTAGATAAACTTCTTTATATTTTTTACATTAGAAATAAAATGCTATTTAAAATAGCTATATTATTTTCTTACCATCTGGAATTTTAGAAAGCTTGTGCTAAAGCAGTGCTATGAGAGTTGCCTATTGCAAATACAATTCATATCTCTGTGATCACACCTAGACTGTAAAGAATGCTCCAAATACTGAGTTTTGTGACTAGATGCTTGCAAGGAACTTGCAGATCAAAAGAAGTCAGGGTAGGCATTTATTTATCTCTGATTTTAGTCCATCATACTAAATTTAGTTGTCCAGAAATCACATCTATCTTTCTTTATGAGTTTGTTTCACTTTAAACCAGTTCCTTTAAAACTAGGGTTTTTTGATAGATATGCCACATGATTTATGTCTTCATTTGGAAATTCTTTGTGAATTAGAAGAATGTAAAACCAAATATGCTGCTAATATGCTGCTTTTTTTTATTATTTCTTGTTACACAATATGACTTTTTCTGTGAGATTTCTATAAAATAGCTCTTACACAGTGCATGATACAGTTAGGATAATCCACGGTTTAAAATTTTTCTGAATTTTCAACTCTCTGATAATTTTATAAGATATTTTAAATGCATTTTTCTCTTCTAAGATGCAGCAATAAAACAATAAAATATGACCCTACTACACTTCTCTCCATGTGCAACTCAGTGAAAAATATAAGGAGAGAACATAGGGCAATGTTCTTCCTCAGAATTTTGTTCTCTCTTATTTATTTTCCAGTGAAAGGTTTCTAAAAGAAAACTTATACCTGAGCAGCTAGGATTTGCTAGCATCTGTACATCTGTAAAGGAGGACAAGTTGAGTTTTTGTGTGCTTTTGCCACAACTTTAAACTTTTTACGTTCGACCAAATTCTTAATGTAGGCTCAGCAAAGCCCTGGCAAATATAGAATAATTTCCGAAATCTTGAAAAATATTCTGGACTAATATATAAGCTGTTTGAAACAGCCATGCCTCCAGTCAGGACCTGGAGATCTTACCTTATTTTCTAGAGCAGAAATCTTGTTTGCTCTCTAATGAAGTGATCTGACATTCTGGGAACAGAAGATATCTTAATCTAGACACATAGATATTTCAATTAAGTTAGCACTGAAGAAATAAAAGATAACATAAAAGCCAGTAACACATTTAAACTATTTATTGACATTTAGAAGTAGTTCTAAATACTATATATTACTGTTACTAAACTCATAAAATGTAGAACTAATAAAATAAAGATACTGAAGAATGAAAAAATATGAAAAAATTACAAAATAAACCATCATATGGAATAAATAACTACATTCATTGATTTTTATGAGAAATTTAATTTAGAAAATACTAACAACATAAATTTCATCTCAGATGGCATAATCTCACTAACTGTATGATTCAAACAACAGTTTCCAATGAAATGTATTCTGACAAATAGTTTTCAGCAACTCTAATCATTTTTCATCACCACTTTTCTCCTACAATCTGTTATAGTCACTTACAGTTTTGTTATTGAAATTGGAATGTAAACTTTTCATTGAAGAGGCTGTGCCTACCAGTCTGTACAAAGAAATTCTGGGCTTCCCTCCTAATTGGAATCCCTGGCAAGGCTGTGTCGTACTGATATTGATAATATTAACTTTACACAACTCACATGAAATTCATGTCTTTTTATAACTGGAGTCTATAAAATTGTGATTGGAATTATTTTAACAAAAGCTGAAATCAAAAACGTTATTCACTGGAAAAATAACACTTTTTCCAAGTGCCAAAGTCTCTCATTCACCCTGGAATTTTCCATCTCTCTGAGAATTAGCATGATAAAAGCAAATGATGAATGGACATGGGACTGAAATGTTTGGGAGAGAAGCCTGTGACAGTTCCTTTGAAGCTTTAAGAGTTTATAATGTAAATAAGTGTTTAGGGGATTATTAACATTCACATATTTTACCCCAAAGGCTTTCTGTAAGGTCAACTTTAAAGCAGTTGAAGTATGCAGAAAGAATTGGAAAATGTATGTGTGAACATGTTCAAAGAATTTAGACAGTCTGTGCTGCAGAATGTTTTCATTTGACTTTTAATATGATACATATGTCAAAATAATGTATATAATTATTCGCCATCAGATATATATAACATAGGGTTTGGGAATTCTGGAATTTAAGGAATTCCAACTTTTTTTAATATGAAGTGATTTTTGTTCCACGGTAGCACAAAAAGAACAATCAAGACTAAGAAAAAGAACTCTCAAATGAGCTTTAACAAAAAGCAGGGCACTATTTTTCCATGGCCACCAAAAAAGAAAACATATTCCTCAGAAGTATAGCTCCATACAGCAGTTATCTAAAGCATATCTTTAAACCAGTCTGATTATTTATATGTCCAAATGCATTTTAGATGTCTTGAAGTGCACATTTTTAAAGATAGAAGCTAAGGCAAATGACCACTGCAACTCTAATTTCCACCTAAATTATTAATACTATGATATAATGTCTTCAAGATGTATAAGAGCTCTGTGAGACTTAGACTTTTTTATTTGTTGTGTATAATATTAAAACATAGAAGAAAGGCCTCTTGTTTTTTCTCATTCAAATAAAAATA
>VWZD01009308.1:148617-188544 GCA_013396695.1 Sakesphorus luctuosus | reverse complement strand
GTGAAAATCTAAGCATGAAATCAATGATACTGACCTTTTATATTGCATACACCCATGTTGACCTGAATGTTCATTTCACAGCAAATAAGTCAATCTATTCAAAATATTTGTGCATGTGTACTGGATTCCAGCTTTTTCTGTGACACTGTCACTGAATTTTCATGGATGATGGTGTAGCATTGCTTATATGAACTACTATACTTTCAATCTGAATTTTGACTAGACAAGCATGGATGTCAACCTTAACTAATGAATTCAGTAATATTATGTCCATTCATATATTACTGAACTACTCATACAGCATGCTGAAGCTACAAAAAGCTGTCAAAAGGTGCTTGTCATCTGTAATCAACATTTTCTATTTCCCCTAGAAATCTAATTCAATTACACCTGTCAAGAGTAAATCAAGAATAACTTCTGCAAAATGAATATTCTTTTGTTTCATTCACTGTGCCTTGAGGAACTTTTATCTCCCTTTTGTCTATATTTCAACAATTTATTTCATAAGGGGGAATCAACAAAGGGCATAGCAGGAAAGGGAAAGGAAAATATTGGATAAAACTCCTTCTTGAGATAAGTTAGTTGAAAAAGCTGAATTATTCATACACCAATAAAGTCACACTTAGGAAAGTGCAAAGTTGCTTATCACAAGGAGAAAGAGGGAAATAATCCAGTCTATTTACTAACATGTATAATGCAGCCATTCACTTAATTCTGCAAACATTTTCTTATCAAATTGCTTCTTAGAAAATGAGAAATAAATTGCTTGACTGTATTTATACATTGCTTATATAGCAATTTTCCTTTGGTATTTGTCAAACACTCCAAATAGCCATAAATGCACTCCATCTGTCTTGGTTATGCAGTGAAACAGCAGCACCACAGTAATGCCACAGTCATATGGTTCCTCAGAGTTTTTAAATAATAAGGTTAAAAGTACAAGTTAGCATTTTTGTTCTAATCTGCTGGATAGTGTCATCCAATTAAAATGCAAACATGGGGATATGAAGAAATTCTGAATTTGAAAGGCCAAAATTATAATATGAAAAAAAATCTATTGACATGTAATAAGAAAAGACAGTTTTCATTATCTAAAAGAAGTAACCTATCCAGGATGCTGAAATTACAAATTAATCTTGAACTTCTTCTTCTGTGTTACTCATGAGCTTTTATTTGAAAATCCAAGTATATAAATAACTTCTGCAAGTATTCATCAATAAAGCAAAAATGCTACAGTCAAAAATGCCCAATTTTTGAACACGAAAAGCTTTTTTTTTTTTTTCTGGTACTGGGAAAATGTGTATTCAAAGGAGAGGATATCAGTCATGTATATTACTAGAACCATTCATTTAAGGAGCTGTTAATTGCATAGAAATTTTTGGTATTGCTCCATAGAAATAACACAAATTTAAACTAAATATAATGAGTGTTCTTTTTCTTTCAAATGTGATTGAAATTCTTTTAAATGAAGGAAAAATACAGCAGAAAAGGGGAATTTCTTTCCAGAAAAGATGAACTTGCATGATTAGAAGCTTAATTCTAGTTTTCATTGCTCTACATGTTAAAACACAGATTTCCAAAATCTGAGGAAGAGGTAGTTTAGAGCATCTCAGATCCCCTGTCTGCAGGGAATTGAAACAAGCCTCCATTGCTCGTGGTAGCTGAAATCTCAGTACACTGTGTACTGAGTACAGCCTGACTGTGTTTCCTAGGATCTTGGCAGTCATTTAAGAAATATTGAGAGATTATGACTTTCTTCTGAATACCATGCCAGACCTGTGTGGATTACTTGAATGATTTGAAGACTCTTAGAGAGCATTGACATCAGCCTCTTGGGCCATTTTGGGTAGTACGTAACTATATTTAGCACAGAGGTAGAAAGCTACATGTATGGACCTGCATATACTATCTTATTCAGGAACTGAATCTATCCCAATATAAGTTTTATTTAAATATATATTATATATAGTCTCTATATAATATTCCTTGTATGAATACAAATATTTATTTTGGCCTTAGAGCTGGAAAAAATACTTAGTAAACTTTACAAGTAAAGTTACCATCATAGATCATCCTTGAGTCAACTTCCTGGTTGTGAAGGAGAGAACTGAGTGGAAACAAAGAAAAGGAGATCACTTTTGAAAAGTACTGACTTATAGCTCAGAAACAACAACAGACTAATTAATTTATTCAATTAATTTGGAAGTATATTGAACTGACATAGACCATCAAATTGCTCTGTTAGTGTGACTGACTCTGTAACTTCTGACTTACAGGACTTGGGATGAAAACCTTGGCCTATGAAAGAGGAATTCAGTAGAGCTTTCAAATACTGGCTATGGCTCAGAGATCAAACTAAAATATTTATTGAAAACACAAAAATTATAAATGGCAACTAAATAATTGTTACATTTGACACAACAGGGAAAATTAGCTCAGTTGGTTAGAATCTGGTGCTAATAATGTCAAGGTTTTATGGGCCATTCACTTAAGAGTTGGACACGTTGATCCCTGTGGGCTCCTTTCAACTCAGAATATTCTGTGATTAGGTCTTATCTTTATATGATCATAGAATGGTTTAGGTAGGGAAGGTACCTCTGGAGGGTATCTGGTCTAACTCATTTGCTCAGGCAGGGACATGTAGAGCTGGTAGGTTAGGGCAATTTCCAGACAGCTCTTTGAATGTCTCAAGTGATGGAGACCCCACAACCTGCAGGTAAATAATTAATTAAGACATCTCTATGTTACAAATGGAAAAATACAGATAAGAAATTAGGAATTTGAAAGAAAACTGGAAATATACATGTAGAACTGTAGCTAATGTAAGGTTAAAAAGGAGAAGGTTGTATGTGTGTCAGGAAAAACTCTTAATTTTGTTTCCATTAATGATCACCTTTATGTATTTCTGTCTATTTATGAAAATATAAGATGCTATATCCAGATTTTTTGAAAAAAGATATACTCTTTCTTCGTTGATTATTGGATTAATGTTGCACAGCATGTGCTAATGCTTGATGCTTTTTAATCAAAGGGTCTATTTAATTTGTTACAAAATGTTTGAACAATGAATATTCTGCACTATTAACATGGATTTTCTGTAATTTTTGGAACACTAGAGCAGTTATCCAGAAACTGAAAGAAAGATGATATTGTGATAACAGTCAAGAAAGGTGAATTGGATGACCTGGGTGATGTTAGGCCTGTCAACCTGACACTGATCTCAGAACAAGCAATGGAAAGAGTCTGAAAGAAATGAAGGACGTAAATATAATTAATGCTAGTCAAAATAGGTTTATGGAAAATAAATCTCATTAAATTGACTTGATAACTTTTTCAACATCACCACAAGTTTTGTTGACAAAATAGGATTCATTACATATACTCATTGTACCATGAGCTTTTGTCTTAATATTGTACCGCAATTTCTCTAATAACGAAGGAGGGTACAAAATTAGTGTCACACACTGCACATAAATAGATGTAAAACCGTGTAGGTGAAAAGTTTTGAAATTTACTGAGAGTTGAAAAACTTTTAGTAGTTAAGTTTCTAGCAAGGCCCTATTGGATTTGATACTTTTCGGCATTTTACTGTTGATTCTTTTCTGTGTCTGGTAAGAAAGCATTTGTCTTCATTGAGGGTGCTAAGAGAAATATGGTTGAAAAAATTGAATAAGACCATTTACTGATTTTATAAAGCCTGATTTTTTAAATAAACTTTGATCTACCTAATGAAAAATGTTAAGTACAGTTAAGCATACAGTTGTTCAAAAACATACAAAAGAAAAATTAGCCTTTATTTGCAGCAGGCTGAACTCTGTCATGTAAAGCAGAGTCTGAGAAACTCTTGGAGTAAGTTGAATCATTAGTTGAGAAAAACATTGACTGTCATGCTGTAACTCATTGGAATAACGTAATCTGTGGATGTATAACTAAAACTATTGTGATCTTATATCTCTGAGAAATCTCTAAACTTTCGTAGCTCAGACTGCTGAAACTTTAGGCTAGTAACAGCTGGTGTTGGAACTCTCATCAGGCGGCTTAAATGGAACAGGTTAAAAGAACATCAGAACTGCAGAAAGAATTGGAGAACTCATGTTGCTAGAAACTAAGATTTATAATTAAAGGGGACACCTGATTGGCAAGAGAAGTTTCTTCAGTCTATCAGAAAAACATACATAACAATACCTGATGCCTTGTAGTTGCTAGATATATTGAGGTCATAAATACAATAGTTTTAAGAGTAGTGTGAGAAATGTTCTGATCAAGTGATAAGCATTTTCTATTCTTAAATTCCTAAGTGCAGGTTCATTCCCTCATGCTGCTCTAACTCAAGCAGGAATTAATTTGAAGTCTTACATTACACACACACCAAAAAAAAAAAAAAGAAAAGAAAAAAAAAAGAAAAAAAAAGCTGGATGATTTAATGGACTTTCATGGCTGCAGTCCATGAATATTAGCAATGGGAGAGCTGACTCCTTTGCTCTACTTGCCAATAAAATGAATTACATCAGATCTGTACAGAAAATGTTCAATAGCGTAGTAATAACTGGATGGTATGTGATTTTTTTAGTTAAATAATTATACTGACAAAATATTGTGTGTAAATTCACCTATACACAGGGCAGCTTAGTCTGTTTTTTTAAACCAAATAAACACTCTGATTTACTTGGAATTACTGGGCATTCATGAAATACTTTGGGCTTAAAATGAAAAAACTTTTTAAGTTATGCTGTGCTCAAAATTTATAATAAAAATGGACTGACAACCTTGATGAGAAATCTTTTAGTGGGGTAATATTTTGAGCAAGATGAGGAATATTTTTGATCAACTTTATCAGAAAATATTCTGTGCCAGTTTATTCTTTATACCCAAACTGTTCTGTGTATCATCACAGGGAGTGGAGTTGGACCAAGGCTTGGACTCGATGATCTCGGAGGTCTTTTCCAACACAATCGATTCTATGATTCTATGAAAAGCCTCTAGTGCAATGAAATACACTTCTTAATGTATTGTGCTTATATGTCAAGGTTTTGGTAGCAGATATGGCTACTGGGGTGACTTCAGTGGGAAGCTGCCAGAAGCTTCCCCATGTCCAGCAGAGCCAATGCCAGCCAGCTCCAAGGCTGGCCCACTGCTGACCAAAGGTGAACCAACCAGAGAAAGTGAGTCCTCTGTGATAACATATTTAAGAAGAAAATAAAAGGCATTGTCCAGACACCACTGCAGACAGAGAAACAGGGAATGAGAACATGTGAGAGGAACAGCTCAGCAGATACCCAGGTCAGTGGAGAAGGAGGAGTAGGAGGTGCTCCAGGCACTAGAGCTGATATTCCCCTGAGGCCCATGATGAAGACCATGGTGAGGCAGCTTGCCCCCCTGGAGCTCATGGAAGTCAACAGGGGTGCAAAGATCTGCCTGCAGCCCATGGAGGAGACCCATGCTGAAGAAGGTGGATGCCCAAAAGAAGACTGTGAGCCTGTGGGAAGCCCATGCTGGAGCAGGTTCCTGGCAGGGGCCTGATGACCCATGGAAGGAGAAACCAATGCTGGAGAGGTTTCCTGATAGGACTTGTGACCTTATGGGGGACCCATGCTGGAGCAGGCTTTCCTTGAAGGACTGCAGCCCCTGAAAGAGAACCATTTTGAAACTTCATAAAAAACTGTAGCGTGTGGGAAGGACTCATGCTGGAGGAGTTCATGGAGGACTGTCTCCCATGGGAGGAACCCCACACTGGAGCAAGGGAAGAGTGTGAGGAGTCCTCTCCCTGAGGAGCAAGGACTGGCAGAAAGAACATATGATGAACTGACCACAACACACTTCCCTGTCACACTGCACATCTGGGGGAGGATGTAGGGAGATTGGGAGTGACAAGATGAACCCATGAAAAGGGAAATAGTGGGGTAAGGGCGTTTTAACATTTGGTTTTATTTCTCATTATCTACACTGATTTGGTTGGTAATAAACTAATTTCCCCAAGTCTCATTTTGCCCATGATGGTGACCACTGAGTGATCTCTCCTTGCCCTTTTTTCAACCCACAAGCCGTTTGTTTTATTTTCTCTTCCCTATCCAGCTGAGGAGGGGATTGAGAGTGACTTTGGCAGGCACCTGACATCCAGCCAAGGCCAATCCACTACAGTCCTTTTTAGCACCCAAAATGGGCACTGTGTGGGCTTCTAATTTCCATACAGAAGACAGGATTATAAGCTTGTCCTGGACCCATATGCAAAGGCATGACCATTGTTAGGGCAAAAAGCAGAACAAGAAGATGGAGAAGATGGCATTGCAGTCAAAGCAGAGGTCTGTGAAACCTGCAAATAAAAACAGAGTAGTATTATTTATGACTTGCCTTGAATGTGAATATAAACCTATCAAAATAGCACAATCAGCAACAATATATAAAACTTGTGGAACACTCTGGTGGCATGCCAGCCATAATATACAAGCATTTGATCCAAGTATGACAGCAATGTGATCATGAAAGGTGCAAGTCAAGCCATGTGCAGTGGCATGCAGGAGCCATCTGAGTCTCAAAAATTGTGATCCCAACATAAAGAACCAAGAACTAGATAAATGTGAGGGACCGCAGGTAGGTAGAACACCCTGCCTGACATACAAAAAGGGTGGCCATCAACAACAAAACCAAGATAAGCATCAACTGGAGTAGCATCTGAGATCCCTTTTGGGTGGAGGTAGCAAGAGGCATAAAATGTCAATGATGGACTTAAAAAAGAAGACAAGATTGCTTTTGTTCTCATTTCTCTTAACAAAGAGCACTCAAGCCTGACTACCTATGGACTACAGCCATCATGGAAAAACCATACAACATCAGTGTCAAGGTATTGTATGTTCACAGCTAAAAAATATGATTTTTAAAGAAAATCAGTTTACTCTTTGCAGTGATAATGATTAATAATACATAAAAAACACAAAGAGTTTTATTAATTAAATAATTTGGTATATTTTGATTTTAAAGCTTAAAAAATGGCCCAATCTGCCAGGCCCTGAAATATTCCCATTACAGTAATATCAAATTACCTGATACAAGCACATATACGCAAATATACATGTATAAATATGTATGTAGATACATAGATACATTCAGTTCAAAAGTATATTTACCACCCAGTGTTGTGTGAGTACTTTCTTTGGGAAAGCATTCTCAGACACTTAAATAAAAGGTTCCTGTAGGGTAAAAAAGCTGCTCTAGTTTGTCCCTGAACTGAACAAACTGCTTGTTATGGAAAATAAATATATCACTTAAGGCTCCTTTTCTTCTGTCTGTACTTTCTCTCTCACTTACTGCTTCTTTTGAGACCACAAAAAACCAGCAGAAGTCAGGGACTTTTTTTGTCACTCAGTAAAAAGACTTTCAAGGGAAATGTTCATTATTCTCTAGTAAAACTGGGTGTTTTATTTTGAGTGTAGATTTAATAAAAGTACCATTGTCCACCGATGTCTTCTGTTATTAGTTTTTAATTACAAGATATGAGGGGGGAAAGAAAAGAAAGTTAATCTGAAGTCATATGGACAAAATAATTATATATTTGACATCTTTGATTTTAGATTCCTGTTAGCAATGATACTCAACTTGTTTTGTGTTGTCCTTGAGAAGTCACCAGAATTTAGTAGGAGATTAAAATGCAATTCCTTCAGATATCTTATCAAAGAAAATTAGGAATGAAGTATTTCAGCATACACAGAAAAAAACTTTGAAAGAGAGACACAATTCAGGCTGCTACTTAGCAGCAAAAGTTCAGGAGACATAAGAGATGTTCCATTCCATATTATTTATTTGAGGCACCTTATCCCAAGCACAGGGGGTAATGTGAATGCTATTCTGATATATTTAACTTTGGTCATTCATTAAATATGGATTTTAAACATCACCATAATACGTTGGCTCTCACTTGCAGAACTGATTATAGTGCAAGTTAAGAGCATGCATTGGTTCAAAATTATTTTTTCTTTGTTAAAGGGCAACATGGTAATGCTTGGGTTTGTTTGTTTGTTTGGGTATTTAATAGTAGAATATTTTGCCTGTTTGGTTTTTTCTTTTGACAATTTAGGTAAAATACATGATCTTGATTCAAAACTGCTCCAAACATAAGTAAAAGATACACTGGGAAAAGATTTACTGACTGAAATCCCAAAGACTAAGAACTACTTTTACAGACAGAGAGAAGCAGAAGGCCCAGAAAGAAAAGAAATAACACCCTGGAAAACACTGAACAGCTATACCAACAGAGAAATGGAGCAGAGGATTATAACTCTACTCAGGAGACTCTAAATTTTAAGGAACTGAAAACATGTAGCCAGATGACTCTGAGATTGCCGTGCAAGAATTTGCCTGATATGAGGTGTGTCTGTCCAAATGAAATTTGGCATAGACTCAGATGAACTACCATACTGTGCTAATTGCACCAGATCAGTTTTTGTCAACTACAGAGACATTTGTGTTGGATCTGCACTCTCACATCAACATTGTTAACTTTCTAAGTTGTTTTAAGTATGGTAGCTGCCATGAGTATTTTTCTGAATATACTCCTCTGAAGCAGTTCAGACATAGTATCTCTGAAACTAGCATAGTTCAGCAATCAGATCAAATATTTAGCTATGGAATCCAAATTGGTGAATTCTACAAACAACTGTTTAGATGACAGTACTGCATGAAAGTAAAGGTTGAACAACCACCCTGCCCCAGCCCACCAGAGCAGTGTTTTCATAGATAACAGAATTTCTGCTTTATAAAACCTGGGAACATGCTATATATTCTTTAGGTTATAAGTTTCCATCCATATATGTAAATTTCTCTTGTGATAATAGTAATGGAGACAGCTGTTTAAAGAAAATATTTGCAGCCACCAGTGTTAACCATACTGAAACTTTTCTTAGTAAAAAAAGTTAAAATAAAAAAGCTGGTAGAGGTCTGATCAATGCCGGCTCTAAAGTAATGGCTTGAAGTGGAGATAGAAAACCCAAGGCTTCTGAAGAGCTGGTTGAATTACCACAGCCTCAGGGGGAAGAATAGGCAGTCAGACTTTTTCCAGGTAAATCCAAACTTCTCAGCATGTAAATCTGTCCTCTTGGTATGATTAATGAAGATTTCTTTTTTATAGCTGTGTCTGCCTTTTCACTCCATGCTATTGATGTGTTATTGATCCCTGTCAGGAAAATGAACATGCATGGGATCATAAGAAAAAACAGTAAACATATAAAAAGCCTGTTGTGAGACAAAAATAAAATTATTGTGATTGATTCAGTTAGACCCCCCTATAAGTAATAAAACCCACAAGCATACAATAAGGACTAAGAAAACCAGATTTTTGGTACTACTTATCCTTTCTTCATAGCTTAAAAAAACTCAGTTAAACAAAAAGGAACTAACAGTACAATGCTTACAGTGCTCATGAAAGGAAGAGAAGAGATACACACTAATCTTTTCCCTGTGGTCACCAGTGACAAGACCTGAGGGAATGGCCTGAAGTTGGGTCAGGGGAGGTTTAGGTGAGGTATTAAAACCAGGTTCTTTATCCAGGGGGTGGTTGGGCACTGGAACAGGCTCCCCAGGGAAGTGGTCACAGCACCAAGCTAGGCAGGGTTCAAGAAGCATTTGGATGATACTCTCAGGCCCTTGGGAATGGGTGAAGGACCAGGAGTTGGACTTGATGATCCTTGTGGGTCCTTTCTAATTCAGAATATTCTGTGATTCTCTGATTCTTATAGGAATATGTATGCATTTTTTTAATGTAACTTCAAGAAATTGTGAGAAGAAATAACTTCCATACCTCACATGAATACCTGGAAGTTAGGAATGCTGATTAGTCAAGTAAAAATCTTATATTAAAAATCCACAATTTTTTTCATGAAAGGACAGAAATTCAGGCATTTAACTGTGATAACTAAATACATGATGGTTTCAGATTAAAAGATGTAGAGTTTGTGTGAAAAAACTATCTAATATACAGTTATGACAAAGGTGGAAATCGTAAGTTGTCTGATTTGTAACAAAATATAAAAATTTCAGGTTTTTCTACTAGGTTTTTCAAACAGATACAGCTCCTTCAATGAAAATGTAATGGAATCTAACTCTTCTGTTTAATCACAGCCACACTATTCTATGAGCTATATTTGAAAGAGATTACTGTATCTTGAAACACACAAAGATCCCCATATGTGCTGACTGAAAAATGTGCTTGTGTTTAGGTTGGTATTCTCAAGCCAGTTTGTCTCAGTAGGACATAATGTACATGTGATTCATCCTAATCACATCCATATCATACCTCAGCAGGAAATAAGTTGGACTTGCCAAACATATCCCAATCCTTTGCTGCCTACAGTAATTAATATGTATGCCTGACCTTATTCGTTAAGTCTACTAGATAAACCTACAGCAGATTATCTGTGAGGAGAAGCCATTTTTTCTCCAAGGATACACACAGAAATGATGTCTGCTGTGGTTATTGGGACAGGCGGTGCCTAGGAAAGATGCTTTAGTCTGTTTTCTGTAACTGGAGACAGAACTGCCACTCTGATACTGGCCCTAATGCCTAACACATGCAGCACTAGGAGCACATACTGCTTTTGCAGATGCAGTCTAACAAGTCTTTCTAGTATTAAGAAGATACAAGGGTGCAAAAATATAATATACATTGTACCTCACACTTGTTCCGTTGCCTCATGCAAATCCAATCTGAATAACAGTGCACCTCTAAAGATACTTACGAGATTATTTCAGGATGATCATGAGTTCAGAGGGTTAAATCTCATATACAATTTTGGACTGGAAATAAGTTCATTTGAGTATGTTGGTGTTATAGTTTCAAAATCTTTTATGGAATTTTTTTCTCTCCCTTACCAACATAGGATCAGATGGCTTGTTTAAGCCCAGCACACTGCCCCACTACATGTTCCCACAGCCAGCTAAAGCCTAAACAAAAAGGATGGCTAATAGTTTTGCATTCCAACTTGATGGCTGAGGGGAGAATTAGAGGAAGTGTTGAGGAGAGGGAGATTTTTTCCTGCTGCTGGCCATACTTCTCTCCTCGGTCTGCGTGGGTGCCAGCTGGCATTTGTGGGGCTGGTGGAAAAACTGGGAGGGGGTCCTTTGCCTCCCTGACTCTGCACACCCTGTGCTGTTTTTCTGAGAGAACAGTCGTCACCACCTGCATTCGATGCAGACTCCTTGAGGGGGCCAACGCCATCTGCAGACGAGTTGCTACCCCCTTCCCCTTCATACCCCGCAACGATTTTTCTGGACAAAAGACAGTAGGAGAGAGTCCTCGCACTGCCCACGGGAGAGGTTTCATCCCCTCCCTGTGGCGACAATTCCCATATGAGTTTTGGAGCCAGTGCCTCTCCGTGGTCCCTATCTTTTCCTTGCCAGAGCCTACGAGTGATTCATCACAGCCATTGCCTCCCAAGTGCAGCATCGCCTCCCACTGTCTGTAAATATAACTACACCGAAGGGGCAGAGTTAGGACTTGTTTGAAAGTTTTGGTTACACAGTGTTGCTGTTTGTTCAGTTCTGGTTTGGTTATATATATATATTTGTAGTAAGGAAGTGTTAGCCTTTTCTATACGTTTTTGGATTAAAGTCTCTTAATTCAAAAGTTGTGGTGGTTTTTGGGAAGAGGCCCCCTTCCTAGTCCAGATAGACATCTTAGTTTTCTTTTAAACTGAGACAGTTGATGTGTACTAACTTCAGTAAGGACACCAGAAAGGTGTTCCACTAGGACAAGAAATTTTATATGTCACTTGTCACAGGAATATTTCAGCAGGCTGAACTTAAAGTAAATGGGCTGCCTTTAGTTTGCAATTAAGTGTGCTAACTTTTCAAACTGCATCATGTATTAAATAGCTATAGCTGGGGGCATGGGCAGGAACACTGTTCACTCCAATAAATCTGTAATTTGCTCTGACCTTCTTTACATACAGAACGAATCATGTCCCTTTTTTAGTTCTTTCAGGCAGTGGTCCCTCTGACTCCCTTACATGGCCTGTTTCACCCAGCTTCAGCCTGCGGGCAAACATCAAGTCAGGTCATCCAATGTAATAAATCATGGAATCCAGGTTATTATACAGTGCTATTTGGCTGCCTCTCGAAATAATATTTCACACTCATAATAGCCGTTATATGTATTCTTACTCCTTCTTGGCACAGAAGATATCCCTTGCATGTTAGAATGCCACTTATATAACCTCTAAAATCTCTTAATTCTGAACTTCACATCACAGGAATATTGAGCAAACTGTCAGACAGGGAAAATAAAAACTTGAAGGCTTTCAGAAAAGTTTGAGTAGTAAGAGATCTTCAAGAGGCCAAACACATCTATTTTTAAATCAACATTTGCACATGCCTCTAATATTAAGCAGAAAGGAAATATATGCTCACAAGAGCATTACATGACAGATAAAGATACTTTAACCCTTCAGGAGTGCTGAAATACATATCTTGGGGTCACTTTTATGCCAGCATGTGGTGTTCTGTAGTTAAACAATTCAATATGTTTAATCCAATTGTGGTAAAACGTTCAGGCTTTGAAAATACTACACTTATAAATAAGTTTTCTGGTAGTGAAATAGACTACTTAAAAATAAATAAACAAACAAATAAAGAAGTTCCTTTTTGCTCTCCTGGATACAGTGTTGTGGCTTGATTGTCTGTTGGAGTCTAAAGAAATTGCAGAAGAAATCTCCTCTCTTACATTCAATTCGTTCATAAAAAACATCAGTAACCCTATTAACCCATTGGCCTTCAATCTCCTATCCCGAACAGTTGTTTTCTTTTACTTTTTTATCTTTCTGCTAAAAGGTAAGTCAGGAGCAGAAGATAACTTCTTAGTGCTTACCCTGCCTTCAGGCTTGGTTTTGTCTTCCTTTGCTTCTTCGAAAAAGCAGGGAAGAATATACAAGGAAATATGCCTGCCTGAGACATCAGTAACAGGAATGAGTTTGATAAGTGACAGCTGTTGCTTATCCATTGATTTGGACTCAGGCCTGAGAATCCCTCTTAGGATCTGCATGTCTGTCTTAGTGTTCTCCTTCAAATTTGTCAGCAGAAAAAAATAAAAAGACATATTAGCATTCCCAGTAATCTGAAGATATAAAATGTGATTCACTTCTAACCAGCTCCAGTCCACTGACACTCAAACCCATGGCTGTATTTGTAACTTGCTGTCTGTATCTTTTGGCAGACTCATCCCTTTGCAGATCTTTGAGTAAGACTGGTGAACAGCTCTGGATAGAGTGAAAAAGCACTCCAGCGGGTGTTAGAAATGTTCTGGAGACCCAATGAAGATATTGAAGCTTATCACTGTGGCTTTTCACAGATCTCTCTGGAGGTCCTATAATGCAGCATTACAGTTTAGTACGATGTTCCCCATAGTGGGCCATGAGCCAGGGAAAACCCTATAAAAGAGCATATAGTAAAAGTACCTTGTTTAGATGAGAGCAAAAAAAAAATCCCACTCAATTTTGACTCTGAAATATAATTTGTTGAATATATGTATATTTATATATTTATTAAAGTCACTTTTACATTACGTATTTGCATGCATAAATGCAGTGGCTGTATTTCAAGGTTCTGCTTAGTCTCTGGGACCTTTCTGAGCAAAGTTTATTCAAAGAGATACTGCATATCACCAGAACATACTGTAAAACATGCACACATTACCTTTAAGTTCTAAGAAGGTAGAGCTTCTGCTTTTATGAAGTTTTCATCAATTGTATAAAGTTTATTTGTTGTAGACTGTTATCATGAATTTCCTGAGAAAAAGTTAAACAGGAAAGAATAAAATAAGTAGACAAATGTGAAATGAACACTTTCAAGGTATCTCTGCTATGACTTTTGGAAAAGTCTTTTTTGTAATTACACAGTGATTAACAATTGTATTTGTATTTTCTTATCTTGGTGTCATAAACATCCCCCTTTTTGAAGCTGGAATTAATAGGAGCTTTGAAAAGGAATACTGATAGCTCTTTTGAATGTTAAACAATATTTTCTTTGAGGATTATGCAAATTAGTTTTAAAGTCTCATTAAATGATAATTTTTAAACCAACCCTAAAACCAAACTAAAATTTCTAAGCTAAAATTCAGATCAGTGGAGCACAAAGTTGGTAGGTAACACATTGCTGGATATGTTGCTCATACTACTATTTTCTGTAAATATTTTATCTGCATTTAGTATTTTCAATGTCCTAATTGTCTAATATGTCCTTCAATTATTTTTATAATATATTTATGAACCCATTTATATATTCTCAGTATTAAATATAATTCTAACTTCTTTTAGGCAAATTAGACTATGCATGAATAGGTCCTTTAGTCTGATAGCCAGATACTGACAAGAATATAAGTAATTGGGTTTTAAGACAGTATAGAAGTATTTAAAAGATAATTAGCTATAAATTGGATTCTTCAGTCATCCAATCACTGCTTGCAATCCTAGTACTGTAATAACACTATGTTTTTCATACAAAGCAAAGTTTAAACAGTTCATAAGCTTCTTTTCTTATCATGTGATATGTTAAACACGAGACAATTGACTATGTCAAAATGTGTGTCAAATTAGACATTCACTATACAGATTTATTGTAAAGCCATTTAAAATTCTCCTTTTAAAGGAGCCAGGAGGGAACTGTGGAAATACTTGATAAATCATAATATTAAAGAATGTCAGAAGTAAGCTTGTGGGGATTTGAGCTTAGGTGTCTACTCACTTATTATCAAAACACTTGAAATTTCCTGCCACATCTGAGAGGGAGAGAAATTGCACTAGTCAATGCATGTATTAAAGGAAATAAGAAAGCAGCAGCCCCCAAAAGGCAAATAAAGCTGAGAAAGAAGTTGGAAGATGAAGATAACACACTATTCCCAGATGAATCATACAATATTTGTTTTCCATTCATTTTTATTTACTGAGAGTTGGCTTCCTTCATAAATATAAAAACAAAAATGCACATAAATGAAGAAAAGAAATAAATAACCTTGGACACTTTATAGATTGTTTACAACAATCTGTTTGAACTAACTAGTAAATGAAAACCTGTTTTGTTTAATGTCAATAGATTTCAGATTCGGAACTTGTGCCTCAGTCTAGAATTTATTAACTACATAAATATCATTAATTGTAAATGTATTATTAAGTAGAAACACAAAATAAAGCTTCCTATGTTCACATTTCATTCTTCTTTGAAGATCTTATTGTTTGACAGGAACTACTTTTATTCTTTGTAACATTTCAGCAATCAGCAAACCTTTCAAAAAACAACACCAGTGTTTTGAGTTATTTTGAAGGCATTCTCATTAAACTGTTTATTGCTATATTGAAATACATGATTACTATAAAAGTGCTGACACAAATATTTTTTCATATTACTCTTTAAGTTCGTTGATTTTCTGTGAATGTTAAATCAAGGACATAAACACACACTTCAGCTGCATAGAGATGAAGATGCTTCATATATTCCTTATTTCTTCCTCAGCTCTCAGTTTTACACATATAGATTTTTTGAAGTAAATGTCCTAAGCGAATGCTTAATCAAACTGCTAGTTTTATACCTGATACAGAACTGTAATTTTTTAAAAGCTCAATTGTAGGAATAAATATCTCTATGTGTAATAACTGTACTAATATACATTCCTGTAGATATTTCAGCACAACTGAATAAACTATTTCTAACATTTAATTCTTTTTAAAATTTTTGTAGCCTTTCAGTGTCTACGTTTCAGTTGAGGAATTGTTCTAATTTAGCACCTCCATAAGTAATTTATAATTTTCTATGAAATATTTAAACAAAAGCTTTTTAGACCTTTTTCTCAATACAAATTTTTCTATTCCCTTTTTTTCCTAAATGGTAGAGAATGTGAACTTTTCAAAAGACTTTCTGCATTTTGAACACTGACTATAAACAAGTTTAGAGTGTGTTAGAAGCACACAGACTGATTTTAAATGCATTTTAACAGAGATTTGTTAAGACATTTTTCTGTTAGTATTTCTAAAGCCAGGTACTGTATGTACTTGGGATTTCCATATCTGATTACACTCTGACCTGCTAGTATTTACTAAATAACATTTGTTTAACTGGAATACAACATCCTGACTGTGTGAATGAGGTTGGACTTTATGATGAATATTCTGGTAAATGTGTCTTGTTTGGAGCATTTGCATATATTAGATTTTTCATGAAATTTAGAAAGAAAACAATTAGTATTGCCATAAAGTGCCAATTTATTATTTAACAACCTTTTTCATTCAACCTATCACCAAATTATTGTATCAGTGAATGTATGCAGTGAAAAATTTAAATACCATGAAGGAATTATCTTCAGTATTATGATTTTTCCAATAGCTTTGGACTTCTTCATATGCTGTAGAAGATAGTGGCAGAGAATTTGGTCAAACTTTATTCTTTTTTTAACTTCAGAGTCCTCCATGCTCTGATACTTTCATGATGATTTAGGCAGTTTTTTCAGATTCTCTAATTTTTATTCTTTTTTATGTCTATCATCAGTATTATAACGGTAATTATCCAATTACTTGTTAGAAGTTCTTTAAATCAAGATGGTTGGTTTGTTTAGGGTTATTTTTTTTGTAAAGTAGACCTACTTTTCTTTCTTCAGCTATCACTACTGCTTGAAGTTCATCTGCAATGCTGGGAAGTAAATTAGCATCATTCTTTGGATATTACTAATGCAGATAGTGCCAGAGAGCACAGAATTTTCTTTCTTACTAACTTGTATCATGTCTTACTTATATATGCTCATTAACATCTTTACTTTTACTGAAAAGAAATATTGTTCTGCTCATCGTCACAAGATGGTGTAATCCTTTTCCAGTCACAGCAACACAGAAAATTCCACAGCACCACTGGTGACTGTTTCCCGCTCCTATCCGCAAATAAGGCTAACCTTCCTTCTAACTTTCTTCTACAATGTATGACTTGCCCAGTACTGATATGAAGTCTGTGGAAATTAGAAGGAATTAGAATTCCTTAAATTATTTGAAGGTTTTTCTTCATTATTTTCTTAGCACAATCATGGACTTTTACATCTTGAATTATATAGATTTGGAGAAAAAATTAATCTCTCTAAAAAAAAGATCTGTCATTAGTTCTACAACTAAAAGCAGCAATAATTCCTGCCCTAAGTTTGTCTATAATTTGTACCTCCAACCACTTGAACTTTTTAAAATTCTAAAATATCAAAGATTTAAATGTTAGTAAAGTGAATATTTGCAGATTCCAACAAAGGGAAAAGAAAAAAAAAAGAAACAACAAACAGGGAGGACCAATTAGACAGAAAAGATAAATGAAAAGGGCTATAAAAAACAAGAGGAGAAAGAAACTGAGACACTTTGACAGTGAAGAAAGTTGATAGGTAGAAATAATAGAAGGAGACTGAGACAAGCAGGATTATGCAGTACAGGATTGTCTTTCAACATAGTGGAGAACAAAATCATCTGATTTATCAAATGGAATATCTTTATGCAAACACAGAAAATAGCTGGATGGTGTAAGACTACTTACTAGATTTTGGTTGAATTTTATTGTATTGGTCCAAATCCCTAACCCTCAAGTGATGTGTGCTCTGCCTGTTTGAGGCAATCTTATTAGCATAGCACTGTTACAGCTTTTATGTATGTTTAACAGCTTTCAAAGTAATCAATTTAGAATGAAAGCAAAGCATTTTGTGAGTTTGAATAAAACAGAATCAGATAACTTGATACTCAGGTTTCAAGTTAGCCCTTCTGGTCAGAAGCAAAAAAAGTAAAAAAATCTCATAAGAGAAATCTTCATGAAAATCAATAAATCACTACAGAACACCTTGTCTTGGAAAAACAGTGTATTTTTACAGATTACATGTTGTCAAAAATAATTTCACCATTTTAACTTATCAGTTTAACTTTTTCTGTAGGATTTTGAAACTCTCTCCTCCCTTTAGACTGTGTCCCTGAGACCTCAATTCTGAACATGGATATCTAAATTTTAATTTTCTGAAATCTTAGGAGATCTGAGATAACAGGTCTCTCAGATTGAATCCAGAAGAGGAAATGACAGTAAAAATTTTGTGAAGCAATAAATATAACAAAAGATGAAGAAACATTTGAAAAATTATTGTCTTTAATGAAATACTGCCCTGAAAAATTCAAAGAGTTTTCATAGAGTGCTAGCCCACTTAATTTAAATACATGGGAATAAAATGTAGGGCTACAGATATCTTTGAACCTGTATGTAAGAATACTGCATCTTTATCTTGCTTAAAATCTTTATGTAAACTAGGGTAAAATACACAGGTATGCACAGGTATGCACAGGTATTTTTATATATGTTTACATGCTTTTAATATTTTAGATTTTTTTATTTTAATAAACATTGGAGGCAGTAATAGTAGCTTGATATCATATGATACAGATATTACAAAAGTTTCCTTGAATATCACAAGTCTCTGTATTTTAACTAGCAGATAATGAAACAAGTATTTTTTGTAGAGGGTTTTGATGGACAGAACAGTCTCTTTCAGTGTAACCTAACAGACAAGTTAGAACTTATATTGTAGGACCAGTATTAGATTTCTGTGTTGAATATACTTTTCATACAATTTAGGTTTCTGGTTCCTATTTCTGGTATTCAAAGGTTGAAAAAATGTGATACTCAGCACAGGGTACAGATGTTTTATTAAACTGCCTATGAATAGCTATTTATAGCATATGTACACAAATATATTAGATGGACTATAACAATATTTGCCAATGTAATATGCATACAATCCCATTTATTTTTTTACTGAATGCCAAAATCTTGTTCAGAAATGTAGAAAGCACAGAATATCCTGTCCCTTCGTCCAGGCTCTCATAATTTAAAATTGAATTTATATATGCATGCTTCTTAGCAGTAAAAGCTCTTTTAGAATTATATATCCAGAAAAAATGCTATAGTATATTATATTTTTTCTTTGGCTTTATCCATGGGCTTTATAGACATTTTCTTGATTAATTTTTCAAGAGAAAGCACTCCTCAGGGTTGGCTACATAAATGGCTATACAGTATTAGAAAGCTACCGATAGTGTTTGAACAAACTCAAAAGATGTCAATTAATGTTACAAACATTTGACATAAATTTCTGTTTGATTTTATGCTATAATCTCATTAAAATAATCTTAGGAATGCACTAAAGTCTTTATGTTATGAAGGTAAGCAAACACAGAAGTATATGTGATGGCTGTGATAAGACAAATAAAATATTTTTCTTCTAACTTATAAACAAGTACATTGGTCTTCACTTGTATTAATACCTATCATGTGAAACTGCCCACAAAAATCAGTCAGATTACATCAGTATAAGAGCAAACTGACGTTATAATGAAGCATGAAAATATTTTTTTATCACTTTCTAAAACATATTGTAAAAAGAAACACTTCCCTTAAGACCTTCTGTATTCTTTGAATACTTTATTATTCAAAAATTGTGTTCCTACAATAAAGAAGAAAAAACCTTTTGTGTAGTGATTGCTTACAAAAATACTCTAGATATTAGAGGAATTAACGTTAAATAAATTAAACTCTCATAAAAACTACACATTGTTTGTAAAGTTTTAGGGTATATATAATTTACTAATAACTGACTTAGAAATTATCTTTTTTTTTTTTTAATTAAGGTTTATACCTCATACTTTTTTTACAAGGAGAGAGGAAAAAAAACATCCTAGAGGATAGAAGAGAATTGTTCTTGGGTTCCTTAGTAAAATAATGTAAAGTCCCAAACTGGGACTGACAAAGAAGTATTTCCTTGGACCCAACACAGCAGTATTTTGAATACCTTTTTCACAGAATCAGAGAGTCACAGAATGAGTAAGGTTGGAAAACACCACAGTGGGTCACCTTGTCCAACCTCATTTCTCAGGCAGGATCATCCCAGAGCACATTGCACAGGAACTGTGTCCAGACATTTCCTAAATATTTTCAGTAAGAGAGACTCCACAAACTCTCCAGATAATCTGTTACAGCCCAGTGCTCTTCCTAATATATCTCAGGATACCATTGGCCTTCTTGGCCACAGGGCACAGTGCTGGCTCATGGACAAATTGTTGCCCACTAGGACCCCCAGGTCCTGCATTTGGCTTTGTTGAACTTTAGTAGGCTCTTCTCTGCCCATCTCTCCACCCTATATAGGTCCTTCTGAAGGGCTGCACAGCCCTCTGAGGTATCAGCCACTCCTCCCAGCTTTGTGTCATCAGCAAATATGCTGAGGGGGCACCTGCCCCTTCATCCAAGGCAACTGATGAACAAGTTAAACAATACTTGGACCAGTATTGACAACAAACTACTCTTTGTCAGCAGTCTTTCTCATTACCAAAATTTCTGTAATTCTTCTCTTCAACATTAACTTTCTTTGATAGGTTAATGTCTGAGAGTAGAACTCATGAAACCTTGATTTTAAAAAGATGCCTTCTAAATACTGAAGCACTATAGGAAAGAATACAAAATGTCTTGCATTCTTTTTAAAATTTAAATTTATTTTCTAGAGGTAAAACCAAGATAATATCTTTTCATCATATAAAATTTGTGTAGTTAGAATACAAAAATTATAACTCTTCCAAGTGCAGGAAAATTCTTTTTGCTACTTTTAAGGAATTGAGTAGTGTAAGACATTCCCAATGTCTTTGGGGCATCATTTTATATCAGGAGAAATGCATTTTCAAGGACATCTGATTTTAAAGAATTTCTCTTACTTGTCTTTCAAGGTCCATGTAGAAGTCTGTTCTGTGAACATATTAGTTTGTCCAACAAAAAAAAAATGGCTTTGGTTCATAAATTTATCTCCTTTTTCAGCCATCTTTGCCTAAGGAAGCCCCAAGGCCATGTAATTCAAATAATATCTGAGAGCATCACTTTAGTTCCTTAAGCTTCAGCTGACAAGGTGCCCTTGGTGCAAAAAAGCTTAGGGCATCAGACTAACACACCATTTTAGAAAACCATGTCTTTGAGAAAACAGAAAGAAGGGATTTCTTTAGGAAAACTGTGAGACCATTGCACTTGAACTCCTGTATTAAGTCAAAGAATTATATTAAACCCCACAGTTATAACCAAAGGAATGCACACTTTAGGATGTTAATCTATGCCAAAAAAAAAATATAACAAAGTGAACAAACAAACAAGCAAGTAAACTTCCCCAAAGTTGCCTTAGGGCATCAGCTTTGTTCAGGTAGCTTTTTGCTAGGATACCCCAATGGCATAAATGAATAATAAAAAGCAGCAGACAGACCAACTCCCAGGTGGACCACACACACGAAGTGAAAGATAAAGGAGCGCATTTTTTTGGGGGGGGGGCGGAGGAGGGGAAATGTTGGTGGTTTTGGTGGGTTTTGTTTCGTTGGGTTTTTTTTAAGGTAAGACTGTGACTTGGAAAGAAGAAAATGGTTGTTAAAACAACTTGGAAGAGAAATGCAGAAAACAGAGGATGAAGAAAAGAAAATAGAGGAAGAACTGGCTAAAAAGAGAAGAGAAAGGAAGGCAAGTGGTTCAGCAGGAAATTACATGAGGTTCTTTGCATGTTATCGTATTACACACTTTGATAGCACACTATTATTGTCATATCCTCTACTATATGTATAGTAATGCTTTCACAGAGAAAAAAAAACTTTTGATATAAGCAGGACTGGACATTTCAAAACAGAAAGTAAAACAGGGTTGATCTTCAAAAAATTATACTTTTACTGAGATGCAAGAAGAGTGTACAGTTATAGATCATCCAGAACAGAAGAATGGTAGATAGGGTAAGTTATGCAGAAAAAATAGCTTGCATTCAGGCAAGTGTAGAAACTGAATATACAAAATACCTTCAGAAAGGATTCCCATCTTTTATGTTTGTTGGTTCTTGTAGGAATCGTGGGAAACATCTACACCGAGAGTTAAGAGAGATGAAAGTAGAAGAGACGTAAGAAAGAAGAAAGAGGAAAAAGTTATTAAGACAATAAAAGCATTAAATCACTGCTTCTAGTCTCCATCTTTAATATACCAATAATAAAAGTTCCTTTCTCCTTTTTCTATTAAACTAAATATTGATTCTGCAGTGATTCATTTCAATTTAAAGCTACTAACTTCTCTGGTGAATGGTTGTTAATGTACCAATGATACTGTAAATGTTTTGCTGTTGGTATAGTACAGTTTTGCATTTCCACCCTACGTGATTTTATTTTTTTTTTCCTGAGGATATGAATGCAGAAGACCCTGGGTTTTCATGTCTAATATTCTGTGTCTGTCCTATTACAAAATATAAGATACAGTATTTCCTCTCAGAATCATCCAGAAGTGGTTTGTAGCAACTATGGAATTTGTTTTGTGAAACATGTTACGTATTACTCAAGATATAGAGGAGAGGGTTTTTGTAAAGAGGCAGCAAGTATGTTTATCCCACAGATATTTACCGCCTCAAAGCAATGCCATGACAGCTTGAGCAGGAAGGACAAAGAAGAGTTCTGCAGACTTTCCAGGATCAAGCTACCTGTTAATACTAAAGGTTGTGTTAAGTACTTGTGACATGTAAGATTTGGAAAATACTGTCAGTCTTACTGATTTTAATCATCTTCATTGATTAAAGAAGTGCTTCGCATAAAGACTATTTTTCCATAGTAATGTACTTTGGAGTTTTATAGAGAACAGCTGGGATTACCCCAAGTGCCCCATGGCTTGCAGAATTTAGCTACAAGCTAGTGGCTTTAAATTAGAATTTAGCCTCCATTAAGAAGAAATCAAATTTAAAAAAAAGCCATAAAGAATGAATTAATGTGTGTTTCACAGTAAATCAGCCATCCTTGTCATATTGCTAAAGCTGTGCATTTAAAAATATTTAATAAGAGAATGTAGGTAGAGAAATCTAAATAAAGATAATTAGAGTATATATAAAGTATGAAGAACATTTAAGTATCAACATATAGAGAGTAAAAAGAATTCATAATGATTTATGATAGATGTTTTAAAAGTATTCACAAAATTAAAAATGTATTTATAAACATTTTATATCAGTTTCAATGCTTTGTGTGTACATTAAATGCTGAGCATCAACATAAATATATTAAAAATTAAGATTATTAGAAGAGTTATTTTTTGCATGCACTTTTCATAAAGGAGTATTCAGTTCAACTTTTAAGTATTTTTCAATCATTAACTGTTAATGGTACAAACATTTGCAGGGTCATCTACTTTATTGCTACAGGAAAAATAGAGTTCACTTCTATGTAACTATAGGAAAAACCTGAAAATTCTAGGTGAATTATTTAACTGTCATATAACACTTCTAAATCTGCAATGACTCCAAGGATCACAAAGAATGTAGAAAAAAAAATCCAAATACCTTTATGTTAAAATTTTATATACACAGAAAATATAAAGTCTTTCTGGTTATATATTATCCTATTTTTAAAAAAATCTCTCATGCTTAAACTTTTTGACACAATACTCTTGCCAGACAGATAATCAGTCCATCTCCGTTTATGATCCTGTTACTTATTTCTCTAATTCCTGGTTAGCATGGCATCTCAGAGCATGAAGTACTATTTCTGCGTTGGTGTTATCAAAACAATCCAAATTATACTGAAAAAAATAGTGAAAAAAGTAATGATAATATTAAGGCCATCGGGTGAAGCCTCTATATTCAGAACAGTGAAGAGAAATTAAAATCCTGGCACTATCTTCATAAAAGAGGCATCTGAGTGAGATTGAGAAAGGAAGTGTTGAAAAGCTATCAGATACATGAGGGATTAAGACAAGGATTAAACCCTGGAAGACAGATGGCATGGAAATTCAAGTGCATGGTTCAGAATAGAACATCTCAGCATAGAATATCTCGAGTTGCAAGGGACACATAAAGATCATCAAGTCCAACTCCCTGTTCTTCACAGAATTACCTAAAACTAAACTGTATGACTATGAACATCGTGCAGATGCTTCTTGAATTTATCAGGCTTTATTCTGTGACCACTTCCCTGTCTACCCTGTGCCAGTGACTGACCATCCTCTCAGTGAAGAGTCTTGTCCTAGTATCTAGCCTGAATTTGCCCTGACATAGCTTCGTTCCTTTTCTGTGTCCTACTGCTGGTCACCAGAGATATCAGCATGACCATCTCCACTGTCACCTTCCAGGAAGTAGTAGACTGTGATAAGGCCATCCATCAGCTTTCTCAGAGCATCCTATAAAGTTGTGGTGTAATGGGAAAGGATTAGTGGCAACACTTAACTGAGTGTCACAAGACAGAGTAATTGGCCAGATAAAGACAAATAACAGGACAGAAAACCTCACAACACTAATGGTGCAATATTGAATCTTTTTTTAAAAAAGAGTGGTGCTATCTGGCCCACAGAGCAGTGTGGGAGAAGACTCAGATTTTATAAAGTGGTAGGAATATTACATGCGTTGAGTCGACGAGGATGTGGACTTTACAAGCCCCCAGGCTCCTAATATTAATGATCTGTACAAGATCTACAGCAGCTTGGATTCAAATGCACCTTATATGGACACTTTGGCAGTATAATAGAAGTGCATCATAAATATGTCCTCCCTATTGTATTTTTCCCTTAGTCATTCCTTGTCCAAGTTTCTTCTTCCCACAATCCCCCAGGGTCTCTTTGGTGCCGTTTCTCCCTATTGTTTTTTTTGTGCAGTTCCACCACTGTTCCCCATTGGTCCGTTTTCAATCCTTCATTTGCATGCCTTCTGACCAATGGAAAGCTTAGCTCCGCCCCTTGCTCTAGAAACTTCCCTGCTGAGCCCATAAAAACGGGCGATCTCAATAAAGCTTGCTTCTTCTGTTGCCACTGAGTCTCCTGGTGCCTGGACCTCTCTTTGGGGTGCGGTGGGGGATTGGTGCAGAGGGAGCCTTCCTTGGCTTTGAGGGGCTGGGGCTGATGTGCTGAGAGCTGAATCACTAGAGCTGATTAATCACGCAGAACTGAGGCCCTTAGAGCAGAGTCGCTCACCAACATTTGGTGGTAAATCATCCACTGTTAGAACAGGAAGTTGTATAATGCCTAAAGTTGTGTGCGTAAGTGTGTGTGGTTCAAGTGTTTTGGTGTCTATTTAGTCTCCTAATTCTCAGTTTGGTCTTAAACTGACACTCATTGAAACTCAAGAGTTTTTCATTAATGTTATTTTGGGGTTTGGGTCCACATTATTTCACTCTGAACTGAATCACAACAGAACTTGGATACAAAACTTCAGAGAACCATGCAAAGGTAAAATTATTTCCAGCATACAACAATTGTCTAGATTGGAAAATCTCCAAAGTTTTCAGAAAACATCATAGCCTCTGAATATTGGTGTTCAAATAAAGACACACACACTGTCCAACCTGGCTTTGTGTGTGTGCGTGATTACTATACTCCTTAAAAATATGATTTTGGTTTAATCTTCCTGCTCCTTATCCTATATGACAATAAAATGTTAAGGATAGCATGAACACAAAGGCAACTTTGTATGTATTTGTTGTATTTCACTGATACTGAACTCGAGTACTAAAAGTGCATGAAATCTGATTACTTACAGACAAAAACATAAAGTTTAATCCTGCAAATATTTATGTGTGTGTTTACTCAGGTCAGTGAGACAAGTTATGAATTGCAGCCAACAGGTCTTTTTTTATTAGCACTTACTACCTGGCATTATGCTCTCTACAGAAAGGGTAATGGATATTCATGGCAACAAACACATAATCTACTAACAAATGTTTGCAGGACAGGCCTTAAGAGCATTGACAGGATTCCTGTTGTCCAATTCTAAATTGTCTCTGTGAATAAAATGAAGTTTTCAGTAAGAAATGAGTTGCATGGGTGTAGAGTAATCAGTGGCCTTTGTAACTTATAATTTTATATCACTTTAGCCTCTCTGGAAGCTTGGGCTTCCTTTCCAAGCAGTGTGTAGGGTACTTTTAAAAACAAAAATGTAGGGGTTTTTTTTCAAATGCTATCAGCAAAAGAAATTTGAGCAAAAGTAGAAAGAAGTAGTAATTTAATTCAATTCACTTTGTAGCCTTCCTATTTTTCACATGCAGCATAGTGAACAAAACAAATCATCATTAGAATATCAAAACCTGAACTCAGATCATCAGGAATGGATGTAATTTGCCAGAATATAAATATTTTGACTGATTTATATCATGGCATAAATATCTGGTTAACAAGAAAATCAAGCAAGTTTCATATTTATGTTGTTTTGGTAGTAGTGTTGTAGTTATACCTATGATGGTCAGAATGCCCTTAAATGAGACAAAGTGTGTGTAGAAAAAGCTAGACTGATTTTTGTTAGACCAGTTGAGAACACCTGAGAACAATTAAGTGGACTTTTCACAAAGATTTGATTCAGACCCATAAGCCAAAACCTCTGCTAATTTTCTATTTTGCTAGTGCAGCTATTAGCTAGTATTAGTTCTCAATCCATACTTCATGCATTTGTTTCAATATGGTTGTGCAAAGGAGCTGGAGTTGGTAAATCTGATTCAAGCTCATTTATTTTTGCCTGGAAATGTAAATCCAGCTGCATATTCAAGCATCATTCAGCAAGGTATCAACTGCATCTAAGCAGAACTTTTGAATCCTGACAAGCCACTGCAGTCTTTTCATTAACAATGTGTAGAAAAGAATATACTTTTCTGCATAAAAAATAAAATAATTATTCAGTAAGTTCACAGTTTATTCCCAAGAAGGGAAAAATGTAAAAAATATTTTTAGGTTATTTTTTAAAAATTAGTTTTACTGCCCATGAAAAAGAACCTGCTGTCAACAAGAATGTTAATAGAAAGAAAATCTGTGCCTCTCAGAAAAGTGTGTGCAGTGATGCAAGTTTCTTTCTACCACCAAAATTAATACCCACCTGAGACCCGTATTTCAAAACCAGAAGCCTGTAGATTATACTCAGCTGTATGTTTATCCACTGCAATTCATTAAAATATCTTCTAGAAGTACAGACTTTCTATTTTTATTCAGGATGCAAAGGGTATATACAAAGCTCTAGAGAGCATTCAAGAGACTCACAGCTCTAGGTCTCAAATTCAGACACAGTTTAATCCTTTTTGAATAAAGTCAAGTACATTCATACATTTTACCTTGTCCTACTTTGTGTTTATCAGACCTGACTGAAATACCGATACTGCAGGAGATAAACATCATTATAAAGTTATGTCAGAAATCAACAGGAAAAAAATCAGAAGATAAAAGCACAGAAAGCCATCGAAAGGGTGAAGCTCTTAAGGATACATCAAGTTGTGGTTGAGGAAACTAAAAACTCCCGAACACAAACATCTTCCCTAACTAAGAAGTTTCCAGGTGTACTGCAGCAATCAGAGAGATGCAGCCTAAAGGCATGGGGACTGCTAGTGATACCTAATCAAAGAGAGGAGCAGGTGCTGTGCTAGAATTCCCCTTCAGGCTCTAGAGAACAGTGCTAGAAATCTTTGCAGCCAGTGTGTCTTGAGCCCACAGAGAGGGATTGATTGCAAATGTGTTTTGGGTAAGAAAGTGAGGCTAATTGTATTTGTTATGTCAAGACATGGTGCTGGCAAAATGAAAGTCATATGAGGATATATTTTGGGATGTTTATTCGTACTTTTATAATGAATTATCCCTTTCTAATGCAGCTCCAGACTTAGTTCTACATATTCAGTTTTGAATGTTCCTTATCAAGATCTTATGAAAAGTCAACTAAAGATGAAGTATAATTTCCTAACAATTTCTATGATGGATCTACAAGATTAATTGCATTCATGTAAATACACATCTGGGGTTCATAAAAGCTTTAGGAATGCATTCCACAAAGTGTTATTTTCAAAGTATCATTATGTTTCCTCTCAATTTAAATTCAAATAATTTCTGAAAAGGTGTTTGTAATTAACTAAAATTGATTGTGAACTAAATGAGAGCTAACTTTATGTGAGGCAAAGGAACAACAGTAAGAGTAGAAAGCTAGCATCACTAGCAGATATATATCATAGCACCCTCAAAACCTGCTTTAGTTTTCTAAAAATATATACCAGTGCGCTGATGTTTATAAAATACATTGAAAGCACTAAGCCAGCACCAGTATTACAGAATGTACAAAGTTACATGCTGAGAGCTGTGGTGAACACCATAAAATTACAAATCGGGAGATAGTCAGCAGCAACACCCTTAACATTGCATTTCAGATCTTGTACAAATCAGCATGAACATTATAAAAGTCCATATCAGAGTATGTTCAAGGTAATATCTTGGACTCTTACTGTTGCAGCAAGCCCTTTTCTTCTATACCTCCTGCCTTTCTTCATAATATTTTGCAATGTGTTATATTTTTAGTTCTCATAGAACAGAAACCAGTTCTCGTAACTGATGTGTAAAGCCAGATTATCCTATGGTGAAATCCAGATAATAGCAGATGTTCACATAAGCATGCACACAAGATATGTGTGAAATTCATTTGCAAAAAACAGTATTTGCCTAAACTCTAACTACCTTGAAAACTTGTATTGTAATAAACTTTTTAGTAAGAACTTCAACACTCAACAATTTGCTATCAACTTTTAGTAGGAAGTCTTCAAAATAAATGCTGTTCTTCTTGCTACATCAGCTTATAGGAAAAGCATATATGCATGAAAAATTAGTCTGAACAGAGATTTCATTCTCTTTCCGGGTTTCTGAAGTTGATGTCTTGGTGCACTAACATAGCTGTGACCACAAGAGGATTTTCAACAACTTTATCCATATGTGGTTTAAAACTTGAGTTTCTCATTGCTAGTAAGAACTTTTAGTTTTTTGCTGTGTTATAGAAGTTTTGGATCTTGCATTGCAATATTGTGATCTCTAGATAGGAGTAGGGTTGTTGCTATGTATGATTTGTCATAGGAATGAAACATACAGCTAGCTCATTGTTGGCACTGAAAGAAAACACATGAACCCAAACTCTTTCTTAATACTAGAATTTTTATGAAAGCATTTTGGCCAGGTGGAACTGTCATATAATTATATTCTGCAATTATGTTGGATATTGAATAATAGGTTTTGGAGATTGTCTTTTCACTTTTGTGACTTTATGTCACACAGAGTTACGTGCCAATAAAATTGCACACTTAAAAAACCCCTGTCAGTTGCCTTCAGATCCTAACAAGCATTAGCCAGAGAAAAGAGGCTGTAGTCTCAGCTCCCGGTAGGAGCACACTACAGAAATTATAAAATATACTTTGGCAACTGTGTTAAAGTTAGCTTGAGACTTCATTGCTTCAGAGGGGATTTTTGGAGATATATAACTGGATTCTGTGATCCTTGTATCGCTTGCATAGTCCAAAGGAAGAGAATTATTTTAGGAGGCCTGATGATTTGGGCTGTATCTAGACAAAAAAAAAAAAATATCTAATCCTATATTTGTTTGACCTGAAGTAAGTCAGTCAGTATCACTGTAGAGTCTCACATCACATATCACAGAGTGCAGGAAATTTTTTGAGGATTTAACCGATTTATTTCACAGTTACAACTGACTGCTGAATTTTAGAAACAGTAGGCTTTATAAGATCATAACGTTTTCCTGACTTTGCTGTGGAGAACCACCTGGCAGGCTGGAGTGGTATCAGAAGTTGATAAAAGTTTAGGAACTGCACAAAGAGCATGCTCCTAGTTCTTATGTGTCCTCTCACAAGATGAACGAAATGTTTATCTTTCACTTATTTTCTGTCCATTCTAGGCAATTTCAACCTAAGATGACAGGACAATATTTCTACACCTAAAAGGAGTTTTCCAAAATCTCTTCTGGGAAGCTCTCATCAAGATTGTGGCCTCTCGTCAGAATATAGGACATTTGGGTATTTTAATTCAATATCAAAGAACTGCCAGAAAGCCCTCAGTATCTACATATGCAAAAGATGGAGATATCCATCTGTATATCCAAATAAAAAATGGTTCTAGTTTCTGTATGTAAGTTAGAATTTTTGGCTCTAACTGATAGCTAAAATGTTTCCCCAGCAGATGCACTTTGTTTAAACCCAAAAGTCAGGTAATGACACTTCTGAACAACTGGAACTCAGTTAAGAAATATCAATGTTACACATCTACTAGCGTTATTTTTTGTTGAACAGTTCAGAAATAAATAATAGCGAGGCTTGTTATAAAATCTAAAACTCACATAATGCTTTTCCAGACTCTTTTCTTTCTCGGGCAAGTGGCAATAGTAACACTACTCACCTCTTCTAAGTTTCCCGTTAACCATAGCTGCAGATGATAAAGTATATAGTGGCAGCAGTGTCTTGTTATACACAATTTGAGATGCAAATACTAAGAATGGGAAAACTGATGGGCTTGTCAAATTCTTGCCTAACTAATTTACAGGTATAAGAGATGGAAGAAAACAAAGAATAAAAAAGTTGCATTAAATGGCACAGGAAAAGCAAAGTCAAGATACATGACAGGATTGAACAGGACCTGCAAATAAAATTAAAAGTAAGTGTTTCGTCCAACTGTTAAAGCCACACAATTTATTCAGTTCAGAAGAAAACCTGCATTTTATATTAATTACATGGGTGGTAACTCAACTTCACAGACATATACCATACTTTTTTCCAATGGCAGAAGTGAAAATAGAAATAAAAAGCGCAACAATCTATCAAGAGGATAATTGATTCCAAATAAAAAACAAACAAACAAAAACAAAACAAAAACAAACAACAAAACCCAAACAAAAATACCACCATGCCCTTAGTGCTGTCTGTTGACTGATAAATCATAGATCAAAATCCTTCCTATAAAATATTGAAGCAAGCCTTATACTCCTCAAGGATATATTAACACTTCAATGATTTGCACATACTAATGACCATTTGAATCCAAAATAAATTCAGAATGCTATGCTGATGTCTGATTTCATCTCAGTTTTATAGTCATCTGCTTATGACCACTCCAGTCATAATATTTCTGAACATTCTTGAAAAGTGCTTTTAAATATGCTAACGATGAGAGTGTTCACTTTACCAAAACAGTTTTTCTCTCTTATAGAGCTCCAGATATAAGCCAGATATATAGTTAGCAGCTCATATGTTTAACCTTTTCAGCATACAAATGGTTTTAATCTTCAACACAATTTTTTTCAACAGATTTTTTTTCTACTTTGCTTTCTGGAATAATTAGCTGTTGCTTTCCAGGTAGCAAGATTGCCTTTTTTATTGCAGATATTCCTTCTGTTAACAGAGTTTCTTCTTCTGTCTATTCAGAAATGGCATGCCTTGATTTTTGTAATAAAAAATGTGCAAGTTTATGCGCGTATAACATATCAAAAAAATAATAAATTGCTGTCAGTATTGACTTGCCAATGATAAGAACTTGAACTAAGGTTATGGCAAATTTTTCTGAAGGCTTTAATTGTGTATTGAAATAGAAAGTCAAGACTTTTTTTTGTTTTGTTTTATAGGTGACATCTGCAAAATACTTAGTTGTCCTCTACTCTTTCAGAGAATTCTCTTTGTCCTCAAAAGATGCACATGATTTTTCATGCTTTGTTCACTTGATTAAAAGACAAAAACCTTCAACATAATTAAACTACAATCAGTCTTTGAACTAAACCATATGCTCTTTTTTCCTCATTGCACAAGAGAACTTGCAGGCCACTAAGTACCATACCTTTGCACTTAGACATACTTTTACAATTTTAGCCCAACTATTTTGATATAGCTGAAACCATGTATGAAAATCCTGTGAAATGCAAAGCACTCCTTGCTTGATCACACTTAAAAAAATCTGACCACCATATTCAAATTGCTTCGAGAAATGGACCAATAAGATGAATTTTTATGGTTTAAATTGATGAATTTTGTTCTATGCAAGAAGATTGTCCTTAAAAGAAAATTTCTGATTGTATGTAGTACAGAAAAATGAGGTAATAAAATGCTTTAATTTAATCTGAGCCCCAAAACAAAAAGCTCTTAAAAACTCTGCAACAGCTGTATGGAAAAATGAGCATTGTTCAACTGTCATGACTACTTTTTTTTACAATAGATTGTTTTAAATCTAGTCTTAGATCCATACGTCCTGTGCTCACAATATTGTATTTCAGGATATTGACAATATCTTCATAATTTATTTGTTCTCAGGTAAGGGATATATAATTTCACCATAACATACTTTTAATGAGATTTTTGTCATAGGGTAAATTTTTGGCAATGGTCTCTGTTGGGATAAGTTGTTCCAGTTCAATCAGACAATCTGTATTAAAAAGTTATGATAATACAAGAGAAAATACATTTTGCATTTTGGCAGGTAGATTTTCATAAGAATTTTTTAAGGCTGAGTTATATGAAGCAGGACTTGCTAGAAAGAGCTATTGTGAGCTGCCAATACATTAAAGAATATTCATTGGCAATGAGAACAGTGGTATCCTGGAATTATCCATCAAGCACTGATGCATTCCTAGCTTCATCTGAATCTGTCTGGAGTTTGCAAGGTAAGTCTGACAAGTTCAAAGAATTACTGGCTTCCCCACAGGGACATCTCTCCATCTGAATTACTATTTTCTTCCTGCTGTGTTCTTTGAAGAGCAATATCACATCCTCGGTACTCGGACTGTGGCCATTCTTAATTCACTCATGTGTCAATTAGTTCTTTCTTTTACCCCTGTTTTTTTCCTTTCTTTGTGAGATGTAAGCTATTCTGGACTTAGGCCTATGGTACAGGTTGGCTAATGTTTGTAGCTGCTTGTAAATATCTGTTCCAAAGATGCTGTTTGTTCACTAGCTCTTGTGTATTGGAATTAGGAATTTCTCAAAATAAGACATCACAAAAGATTTTATTCTGTAAATGTGTTTTTGCATAACCAAATTTCTTTTCTTGACTTTTTTAGGTATTTTTTAATTATTTCTACTCACAGCTGGCAACTGTCTGCTGTAGTGAGCAGGCTGGGGGAAAGACCTTGACATGGTTCCACAGCTTATGATTCCCAGGACTGTACTAATGCTTTCCCTCTTCATATTGCTGAAAAGGTTATTTATAGCTAATGCCAGCATGAGCACTAAAGCCGGACTTCACATCTCAAATGAGCATTGCTATTCTTCATGCAGAGTCAGATTCCAAAGTATTCCTCTTCCAGCACGGTTTGTAAGTGCTTACACATAGACAAATGAGTATGGTCAGACATGAAAGAAACGCTTGTAAATTTAAAGTGCTTTTTACTCTTGTACTGCCCCCACAGCACTCAGTGATGTCTGACCCATCCTAGAACAGCTACAGCAGTACGTGTGGGTGTGCCACTATACCTACTAATGGCATTGTATGTATTTCAAGGGGAAATGTTAATATGAATTACTAGAGCTGTCATGGTTTTAATTTCTTAAACATGACATGAGTTGGTAGGGCTTCTGATAAGGTAAATACTATGAAGTCTGAAGAGCCTTAAAGGCACTTAAGATAGTTTCATGTCCTGGCACTATTCCTTTACCTAAGGTAATCCTTGCTACCATGGTACTAGTATGCTTTACAGTCTTTACCTTCATAACAAATTGTTGTGATGCTAGCAACTGTGGCAAGACTAGAATTTTAGGATTGAAGACATCAAGCATAAAGCTATTGGGGGTCAAATCAACTGAAAAAGACCTCTCATATGATATTAGAACTTTAAATGCAAAAAAACCCCTCAAAACTCCCATGCAGCTGCCATCCTTCTGTAAGGATTTAATTACGAAAGACATGCCTATGCTAGGCCTTCAGGTGTTTTATGTCCTATAGTTCTATTTTAGAAGTCCTTCAGTGTTTAAAACTTTACATAATGGAACAGTGCAATAATGAGCACGTGTTTAAATTTCACAATTTGGATGTTCCTCTACCAGAGAAGGAGCCTGTTCTACCTGGTATACTCAGACCATGCCTATCCCTTCTTTTTTCTTAAAACATAACTGCTGAAGGAAAGTATAATGGTGGTGGCAATTTCCCACTTCTTTTATAAAACCAACAGTAAAACAGCCTGACAGCATGTGAAGGGTTAGGATCAGCTCTCTTCATTCCCTTCCTCTCCACTTGAAAGAAATGCAAGCCTTACCTTAAAAATGAAGGCCATTCTAAGATGTGCGTGGCAGGGAACATCATCACTTCACATACTGAAGTGTCCTTGCTTTACATGACATATTTGAAGACTTGTGTGGTGTTAGAAGATGGCATAAAAATTAGAGTCTCTTATCAGTTAGGAAGAACATTATTCCTCCAATTGCAGCTCCAAAGATTATGTATTTCAGTGTATGGTTGCAGGGTATATATGAGACACTTAAAGCTCAAAGTGGAACTCAGAAATTCTGCTTTCATGTGACTGTCTTGATTCCTAAATGACATAAGAAAAGTGTTTTGAACCCTGGTCTCCTCATCTTAGGAGAGCTATGGCACAATCAAAAAAAGGTGGAGAAGAGACAGTACTGTCAGCTTTCCTGGCAGAAACATCTGTGTTTTAAAGAAAGAAAGGGAACAATTGAAGAGGGCCTAGACTTTTTTTCCACATTTTCCTATCAGCTTTCTTAAGTTAGTCCCTGAGCACAGTTTCATTATTACTGTGATTCCTATTTTAACACCTATGAGTCTCTCCATCTCAGGGGGAGTTTCATCATCCAGAGTGGCAACCAAAGCTGCCTGAAGGAAGCATTCGACAGAAACTGAGTTAATTCTTAATAGCTTTCTTACAATCCTTTATGCCAGCACCATTACAAAGTATGTTAACATGGTTTCACCACAATAATCTAACTCAGGTTTCCATCCAGTTTTCATTCATTTTGCATGGAAGTGGCCTGATATGACAGATCTAAAAATATGAACAAATTCTACTCTTCATGTAGTAATCATAGTTTTTAACATTCTGTGTTTTTTTACATGCTATGAGTCAGCCATTAAGCTAGATGGCCCTGTCCTGGGCCAGGCAGTGCTGCCCGCCCCCCCCTCAAAAGCCCCAGTGATTGGAGGGACCCCGGGCCCTCCTCCCCTCTCTGCCCTGTTATTCCAAGGTGGGAAGCCCCATGTGTGCCTCGTGGCTTGGGGGGGCAGGGCCAGGACTCCAGCCAGCCTTGCCCCTTTCCTAAATTCATTGGTTAATGGACCTTTGACCCTGCTCCTTCCTCAGTTTTCACCCAATCCAGCCCAGATCTGGGGTCTGCCCCCTGAGATCTGATAAAACTTTGTGGATTGTTTGAATAAACACTTTTACTTCCTTGCCTGGACTTGCCTGGACTGCCTTGTTTCTGTCTCCCATCTTTGCATCCCCTCGGACAAAGGGGGAAGCAGAGACCCCTCTTCCTTCCCTTCAAGGCTGCACAAGAAATGGTATTGAATGCCTCTGAGCTCTCAACTTTGACCTTACAGTAATTAGACTTTCAGTTTCTGAGACATAAACATCTTTGTTATATGTCTTTTCATTTGATCCCCATACCGGCGCTTTCATATCTGACTATTCAGCATTCTATTTGTACTTGTACCTGCTGGTAGCACAGTAGCTGCTGGATTGCAGTGAAACTGCAAGATGCTCCAGTTCAGAGCCTTGCTAAGGCTGACAATTGATTTAGCATTGTAAGCTACCTCAACAGTGCTGGGCTAGTTTTTGTTCAGAGATTTCAGTAGGGAGTTATTTTAAGGGATATATTTCCTTTGTTGGGGCAAAAAAGCACAGTTTGTCTTAATTATCCCTGACGTTTCAAACCTCATACCAGGCACTTCCTCCAGGGACAGAAACAAACCAGTCTCCTCCAGAAACCAAGTGTGAAACGAATAAATAGGGCTCTGGTTGCTCTAATGGCATAGTAGCGGTTACTATTTTTATTGTGGGGGGAAGATGCTGTCTAGATTGTTTCTTTTTATCTCTGAGGAAATTCAGGGTATTGATAGGTGAAATATTGTGGACAATTAAGAAAGGAAAAAGCTGATCTGAAAAAGCAATATTTCTTAGGTACTTGGTTGTCTGGTATATTCATTCTGAGAGTTAAGTTTTTCTCAGAGGAAAGGGAGGGAGCAGAGCAGAGATGTATCATGTACAGAGGCTGTGTTTCTTTCCATATGCAGTGTGCTCAAGATGATAGTAATTAGAAGCTTGTGTGTATCACTTTATGACTTTTTCAGTGTGCTTTTAATGCAATTTTTGTTCATATTTCACGTATATTTTAAATGAAATATCTGTCAAACAGCTTGTGGCATCCATGTGAGTTCAGTGCCTGTTTGTGAATAATCAGAGAAATTCTGTGAGTTTTAATTACTCATGAAATCAATTTTATAGCATCATAGAACAAACTTCAAACAGTGGCCAGCTAAAGATCAAGATTTTTGACACTCTCACAACATTCACAGAGGCAAACTTAGAAAGTGTGGACTTGATGAGTGAACAGTGAGATGGATTGAGAACTGGCTGCATCTCAGAGGGTGACAACTTGTGACACAGGGTCTAGTTGAAAATGGTGATGTCTTCCAAAGTTCAAGGCTGAGCCCAGTATTTAACTTATTCACTGATGACTTGGACGAAGGGGTTTGCTGATGACACAAAGCAGGGAGGAGTGGCTGATGCCACAGAATGCTGCACAGCCCGTTAAAAGGACCTCAATAAACTGGAGAGATGGGCAGAGAAGAACGTACTAAAGTTCAACAAAGGCAAAAGCAGGGTCCTGCACCTGGGGAAGAATGACTCCAGGCACCAGTACAGTCAACCTGCTGGAGAACAGTGCTGTGGAGAAGAATCTGGGGGTCCTGGTGGACAACAATCTGTCCATGAGCCAGCAGTATCTCCTTGTGGCCAGTAAGGCCAATGATATCCTGGGGACATCCTTAGGAAGAACATTGTCAGCAGTTTGAGGTAGATGATCTGCACCCCTACACAGCCCTAGCAAGGCCTCACCTAGATTACTATGCGCAGTTCCGGGATCCTTAGTGCAAGAGAGACATGGAGGTGCTGGAGTGGGTCTGGAAGAGCGCTATGGAAGATGACTAAGGGACTGGAGCATCTCTCTTATGAGGAAAGACTGAGGAAGTTGAGACTGTTCAGCCTTGAGAAGAGACAACTGAGATAGGGTCTCATCAGTGTTTGTCAGTAGGTGGCGTCCAGAGAAGGTGTCCAGAGCATGAATCCAGGCTCTTCATGGTGGTGTCAAGCAATAGGGCAAGAAGCAACAGGCAGAAACTGATGCACAGGAAGTTCTACCTGAATAGGAAAAAGAACTACTTTAATGTGTGGGTGGCTAAGCACTGGAATAGATTGCCCAGAGAATTGTGGCCTCTTCCTCAGTGAAGATAATTCAAGAACTGTCTGGACTCAATCCTTTGCAATGTGCTCCAGGATGACCCTGCTTGAGCAGGGAGGTTGGACCAGATGATACACAGTGATTCCTTCTAACCTTACCCATTCTATGATTTTGGGATTCTATGGTGTTTGTGGACTACTTTCATAAAAGACAATCTTCCAACACAAAGAGCTGAAATGAGCAGCTCTGACAACTTCCTGCAATTTATGACAAAACACGTGGTACAGCCTGACAAAAGAAATTGATGAGGGCAGAGTGTTACTATTGTCATGGATCTCCCACCGCCACCCTGCCACCCGATCCCATCAGAACTTGGAAGTTAAGAATGGTCGGGCCCTATTGGGACTTGGATGAGAGACCTCCTGGGAATACCGGGGGCTGTAGGCTCTAGTCCTGAGGACTTCACTGTCACCATCCAAGCTTGCTCGGCCATGGCAGATGAACCTTAGGAGTTAAAGGGTGGGACTAGTTCTGCGCACGCTGTGCCTCACTTAAAAAATCCACTGTGCAGGCTAGAAGGACACACCCACGTGGGTACAGTCCTTCCCAAATCTTTGTTCGCCAAGCCCAGGCATGATGATGGTGATGTAACTGTTGAAGAAGCTGGGGCCATCCTCTGCTGAGAGCAAACATTAAGCTAATTCTGACGAGAAATAACTGCAGAAGAAAGATATTTCAAGGCTTTCAATGTATCTTCTGCCATGAAAATTAAATTCAGTTAGTTTCTTCTATAGCCACAGTTTGCTGCTGTTAGTGCTTAATGAGGGTATCAAATTTGCTAGTAAAGATTTGCAACAGAAAGTAGGAAAGCATCATGCAGAAAATCCATACCTTGCTCTGAACTTATCTAACACACTGAAATTCATATGTACATCCTGAGGAAATTGTATGCAATCTTTGTACTCAAAGTCGTGCATGCATGTCTGAATTCTAAACTTACAGCACTCAAGCACTCCTAACCCCAAATAATAGAAAAGAATACCAGATGCATTTGGTGTGAAATGAATAAAATGCAAAACAGCTTTCAAAGGTCCTTGCCTAAAGACAGAAATCTAAGAATAAGTATTTATTTGCTATGGAGATGCATTTGAACTGAAGTTATCCGAATACCAAATACTTTCAGGGTTGTAAGAAAAAAAAAGGTTAATTTTTTTTAGGTAATATTACAAGTAGTATACGACTGATAAAAAGACAGGAGAGTTTTTAGGCACTGTAGTGCCACTTCTTCTTAGTGTTTTAAATGCAATATATTATAAGCCTTAATTTATAAATATATAACTTGATATAGTTCTGTCATGATATCTGGTCACCATGATTATACCTGTCCTATTGGTATCAAAATTTTGTGTTTATAATTTTTTCCATACTTACTTAAAATCTTGCTTCAGTAAGACTCAATTGAATGTATTGATTATTATTTGGCTAATTTAGTAATGATTTTGGTTCCTGTATGGTGTTAGGCATACAGCAGAAGTAAAAATTATGTCTTTGGTTGCCAGTTAAAACTGAGCCCAATGATCAATGTTTTAAACTTTTGACCATGATCTCTATGAAGATATTGTCTACTAAAGTTAGAGCACCATGAGTTAGAGATGAAGTGTCTCATTGAATTACACAAAAGTTCCATTAAATATCAGCCCATATAATATCATTAAAAATATATTAGGAAAATACCATGTAGTGGTTTTAGGTAGGCCTCAAATTAGCAGACTCAGAGAATCTACATAGATTAGGAGAGACAGGTATCACTTGACTAAGTAACCAAAGAAATATTTCATACCAGATGATGCAAACTTGAGATATGAATACAAGAGTGGGGGGTGTTCACTTAGTTCTACCATGGCTGAAGTAGAGACAGGACATGCAGCTGCTGTCTTGCTGGAGTGGGCCCTGCTGCTGCTGCCGATACTTGCCTTTTGTTTGAATTCAGGGCAGTAGAAATATTTTGTTGTTATACTTTCTCTTTCTTGCTGGGTGTCTTTTAGAGTGCTTATAAATCTAGAGTGATAAAATCTGTTTTCGATGGAGACTGAAAAGTTATTTCTTGTTATTTCTAACTTGTGTAAGTGTGTGTTATATTGTAGTTTCTCTTAATTTTCTCTTTTCTGTATAAATATGTATAGTTAGTTTAAGCATAAACTAGTTTGAGTTTCTAGGTTTTTTCCTTTCTCCCTTTTCTCAGCCAGAGGGAGGGAAGCTGACTCTGCATGGGGCAGTTGGCGTTTTGCCAGCTCAGCTGAAAACATACCACAAAATGATAATGTTGCTATGTGCAAGGATATTAAAGAATTCCAGAAAATATAANTCACTTGGGTTTTATTTTATTTTATTTTATTTTATTTTATTTTATTTTATTTTATTTTATTTTATTTTATTTTATTTTATTTTATTTTATTTTATTTTCAAAATGTCTTTAGTGGCATATTATTAATGACTTCAGTTTATGAAGGAGTTGTTCATAGTGTGAAGTTTCCAACAATCCTCTTTAAAAATATTTAGGTAATACTGCTAAATTAATACAATTCTGTTTATACAAATTCATGATCAAAGTTTTAGGGACATTTGGAACCTCCTTTTACTTTCTCAAGGCTTCAGTCAAAGTCTATTAAAGGTAATGTGGGGCTTTGTGATTATTTCAGCTGGAATTCAGAAAAGGTCTTAAGCTGATAATTGTTTA
>VWZD01009308.1:114013-125667 GCA_013396695.1 Sakesphorus luctuosus | reverse complement strand
ACCACGAGAAAAAAAAAAAACCCCCCCCCCCCAAAAAAAAAAATCTAATCTGGGGAACTCAACAGGCAAGAATTTCTGAGCTTAAAGTTAGAAATTTGAATCTAAAAGTTAGTTCGATAACTTTTAGGCAGCAGGCTCAGTAGAGGACTCCAAACCAGATTTGGATATCTAAAATTTGTAGGAAGATACAGACTTAGAGCTGTAAAGGATGATCCACCTGCCTTTTTGTGCCCATACAGAGTAGCAAAATGGTGAGCAGATAGGAATATCTGCCTACTGTGCCCTTGAAACTGGGCTGGCATATCTTGTAGAAGAGTATATGGCTGTTAAAAATGCTAAAACATTTCCATGTTAGAGAAAGTATTCTCATATTGATCACTATTTATGAAGATTAGAACATAACATTCTGAAGATTTAGCACATAGTAAGAACACTAGTCTGAACAATATTTTAGCTATAGAGTCAAATGTATTTTTAAAAGTTGTGACATTTTGGATATTAAAATGGTTTTACTTTTAGAACATTTATGTCATGTTGCAAGATAAAATCTTCATTATCTGTTCATGCCAAAAATAGAGAGTAAAATATTTTAGCTATTTGACTCAAAGAGCTAGTTTCTTCTAATAACTGACCTTGCTTCTCTGGAGATTGACTCTGGCAAATCTTTATTGATTTCTGTGTAAGTTGATTCAACAAAATCAGTTCTTTGTTTGTTTGTTTGCTTGTCTTTTATATTGTAACATGCGGATTTCTTCATTTACCTTGTTGTCTCCTGAATATAACTTCTATGATTGTGCAAACTCCTTTTTCAATAGATTTGGTGATAATGCTCCAGTTCTACCTGAGTTTTCACGTCTTATTCCTGTGTAGTTTCCTAATACACCGTATGTGTTTCTCTTGTTGTAACAACTACAATACACCTGCCAAATCCTCTGCTTAGAGGCCTGTAAGGGAATTGCATGTGTTTCTCATCAAGAGTTGGCATGGTCTTTTGTGGCTGGTTTTCTTTAAGGCACAGCTATTAGAGTTAAGAATGTCATTATCACTAGGTAATAAAGCAGAGTTTCTGCTTCAGGTAAATGACATAGAGGCAGCAAATACACAAGCTAGCCATACTGAATCAGACTAATGATCAAACATGCTGTTGTGATACTGATGTGTGATACTGAGCAGTACCAAATGAAAGAGTTCAGAGTTGGATGTGAGACCCCTGTAATGAAAGGGCCACCTCTTCCTAACCCCAGGCAATCACCGTGAGTACTTGTGTTATGAAACATGAAGAATGATATCACAAACATTATTTTTTTTAATTCCTGGCAAGGCAATTGGGTTTCTTATTGTTTGCAAAACGTTTCTTATTCTTTTCTGAATCCTACAGTTCTATGTCTCAATTTTATTTTATGACAGCTATTTTAGCAGTAATGATGTGCTTATAAAAATTGCACAAGCACAAAATTAAGGATGCCCAAACCTAGAAATTAAGAAATATTATGAGGAAGTTGCTAATCTGATTTGAGATGAAAGAGCAGAAAAGCTCTTTCCTATCACACATTTTAACAGTTTACATTCAGTGGGGTCTTGGTTTAACCCAGTAGGTAGCTAAATACCATAGAGCTGCTTACTCCTCTCTCTCCCTCAGTGGGATTGGGGAGAGAGTTGGGGAAAAATTACTTGATTGGGATACAGATGGTTTAATAAGACAGACATAGAAGGAAAAATAAATAATGATAATAATAATAACTAGATTATGCAAAGCAACTGATACACAATGCAATTGTTCACCATTTGCCAACCAATGCCCAGGGAGTTCCCTAGCAGTGCCCCTTGACCAGCTTTCCCCTGGTTTATATACTCAGCTTGATGCCACAAGGGTATGGAATAACCCTTTGGCCATTTGTGGTCACCTGTCCTGCCTGTCTCTATTCCCAACTTGCTGTGCTTTCCAGGCTGCTTTCTGGTGGGATGGTGTGAAAAGTTAAAAAGTCCTTGACTTAGTGCAAACACTACTTAAAAACAATTAGAACATCAGTGTGCCATCAACGTTATTCTAAGCCCAAACCACAATGCTGTACCAGCTACTAGGAAGGAAACTAACTCTTTCCCAGTCAAAATCAGGAAACTATCCATCCCCTATCCACTACCGATATCATGACCAGGTCCCACATTTTTCAATACATATTTTTCGGTCTCTTGATATTGACAAACAGATTTAATTCCCTAAGTCTATAGGCCATTCCTCCAAAATGTGTGTTGACTTCATTTTTACATCAGCTTTGAATGCCACATGTCATAGTAGTCCTTTGAGGCAGATGGTTTGGGATGTTGTATTGTTGCATAATGAAGCCAGTTCTGGTTCCATAGCTGCTGTGGTTGTCTGGTTCTGTCATTACTGTACTTTTTCCAGTTGAATCAAAATTCATTCTTCATTAATCTCAGCAATGTCTACTGCAATACCCTTGATATGATATATAGTAGCCATAGTAGTGACAACATAAAGCATTACATAGTAATTAACATCATACAATCAAATAGTTGGCTATTCTTATCCAGAGACAAATTCCCTTGAGGCATAAACTGGATTTCCATGCTACCCACGAAGTGCACCCAAGTCCTTGAGCAAAAGCAGCCAATTTGCCTGAAACAGGAATAACCCACACTGTCTTCCGCAGCTTGCTTTCTATGTGCACCACTGAGACTTTATTTCCTCCTGTAATACATAAATGTTTTGATTGGTGGGCCCAGTAACCAGGTGGCTTTTGCTATATGTGTATCCTAATGTTTGAATGTCCCAGCACTCATTGCGTTCAGTGTAGTCTTTAATGGACCACTGTAACATTTGATTTTTCCAGAGGAAGGTGCATCATAGGGGTTGTGATATACCCACTCAATGCCATGCTTTTTGGCCCAGGTGTCTTGAGGTTGTTTCAGAAATTAATCCTGTTGCATGACTCATGTTGCCATAAGACTTCCTTTTCAAAGTCTGTGATAGTTTTCCAGGCAGGGGCATGAGGCATGGGATGTGTTTCGAGCCATCTGATGTTTGCTTCCACCATCATAAGCATATTACACTTGCCCAGGCACGTTTGTGGGAGTGTGATATAATTGATCTGCCAGGCCTCCCCGTATTCATATTTCAGCCACTGTCCTCCATACCAGCAAGGCTTTGACCACTTGGCTTGTTTGATTGCAACTCATGCTTCATATTTGTGGATAACCTGTGCAGTAGTGTTCATGGTTGAATCCACACTTTGAACATGAGCCCATTTCATGTTTCATCTCTTCCTAGATGGCCTGATGTATCATGAGGTCATCCAATTAATCCTTATGTTGCCAGCCCAGATCCACCTGATTCAATTCAATCCTAGCAGCCCGATCCACTTGGTTGTTTTGATGTTCTTCAGTGCCCTGACTCTTGGGTACATGAGCATCTTGTAATGCTCTTCTACAATCAAGTTCTCTACCTGAGCAGCAATGTCTTACAAGATAGTCCAGATGGATTTACCTGTAGGCTGCAGGTTGGTCTGCTTCCGTTGCTATAGCCACCCCCACTGAGCATTTTTCACCCTCCATGTGTGAATACAGAAATAATGTATCGGTCATTTTTCTCACTCAGCAATATCTAAAGCCAGCCGGATGACTTAATTCACCTTGTTTTTCAGCAGTTTCTGTGTCTTGACCCATCAGTGAATAAAGCATATTGGTTTTTTGTTTTCTAACTTCTTGACAGTGCCTCATCTTCATTACTAGCAAAGAGTAGCTCCAGGGCAGGTGCGTATCTGCCAAGTCTGGTAAAGAAGGATGGAAATAACTCATCTGCTTTTTCTGTAGTATTGAGGAGATCAGAAAAAAATTCTTCACAGAGAGAGTCATCAGGCATTGGAATGGGCTGCCCAGAGAGGTGGTGGATTCACCATCCCTGGAGGTTTTTAAACGCAGATTGGACGTGGCACTGAGTGCCATGGTCTAGTTAATGGACTGGAGTTGGACCAAGGGTTGGACTTGATGATCTCGGAGGTCTTTTCCAACCCGATAGATTATATGATTCTATGAGAAAAGACTGGTTTTCTCACTCTCTGGCAATCTAGTTTAAAATTGATTCCTTAATTAACAACTGATCAGGCAAAAAAGCACAGATACCTCCACAAACTCATATTTTTTCCTCCAGGTTTTCAAAATTCCATAAATCCAGTTTCATCTCTGCCCACAAAAGCAATCTGACCAGATGCTTCTCTTCAAGGTAATCATCAGTGAGTCTCTGCAGCAGCATTTTACTCCAGATTAAATGTACTTTTTTTTTTTTTTAAATAAACCTCTCAATAGCCTTCATTTCCTGGGGTTTTTTTGGCTTGCTTCTCAAAGTGGTGTCAAAGCACAAAAAATAAGTTCCTCACAAATGAAACTAAACTAGTAAACATGGTCTGGGTATCTAGTATGCGTTCTAAGTCAAAATAGGCATTGTGTTCTTAGGATGCAGAGCAGAGATGGTCTGGTTTGAAAACCATGCAAAACATATGTAAGGCAGTTTCCAGCCCTCAGCACCAAGTGGTCTACCAGTTGTGTTGAGTTCCTTGTTAACCTAAGAAGAACTAATTCAGGTTGTCTGTTTAGTAAAATCCAAGTCTTGTGCCCTTGTGCAGCTCACCAAACTGGTAGTCTGACATCCCTTTAGTGGATGGCTTAGTGTGCTGTGAAGGAAATGGTAATATTCGTTGCAACTTTTTAAGAATTCTCTGAGATATTAAGAATGAAGTTCTGAGCTCCTTAACAAAATCTGGCACCTAAGTCATGTGTTTCTCCAAGCAACCTAACTTTCTGAGACCTTGTATTTGTATGACAGTGTGGGCTGTGACAAAAAGCCACCCATCAGCTAAGCTGTAGAAAGTAATTGCATGATATGGAAGGAAACCAGAAACGTGGGAATCATTGTAAATTTCTACACATAAGTTTTCTTCTATGATGTATTAATTTGAACTAGCTGGAAAAATGATGAATATAAAGTTGGGTTTTTTCCCAACTAGATATTTCCCTTTATATCATTAAGACTACTTTTCTGCTCTCTATGTAAGCTTTCATCATTTGGCACTTCAGATTGCCTTTGAGTCACTTATGTTCTATCTAATTTAATATTATTTTTCTTTCTTCTTTACCAAGACTGAATTCCAGTGTCTTTCTGGCTTCAATGATCACTTTGATTTGTTGGTTAATCATGATATTTTTATTTCTCTTTCAATTTCACTTCTTAACACACAACTGTTTAAACTGCTAAGTCTGATAATACTTTATAATCCACATACATCCTATATCCACTGCTTTTACTGTCTGAAATACAAAAAGGCTCAGCTCCCTTCACTGATTCTACAGTCCTCTTGGTTACAGTGTCAAAACAAGCAGAAAAGGCTAAAGACACTTGAGAAGCTGAAACGTCTTTCCTATGTGATGTTGCTATCTGGAAGATCCCTATGACATCCAGCAGTACTAATAAGAAGTCTATTGCACTGTCACATTTTATTCCCAGCAGATCCATTGTTGGAAAATGAAACATTACTAGAAGATAATAGCTTTATACAGTGAAATGGATGATAATTTTGGATGAGACTTTTATTAATCCCTTTGACTTTCATGAGAGGAGATTAATACAGTATCAAAATTTATCAAGTACCATTTTCAAAGAAAACTACTTTTAAAATTAGTCACATTTGCTTAATCTCAGTGAGAATCTAGGTCCAAGTTAATTAAGTGAAGTATCTCTTCTGTTGTTAGATACTTTAGATAGCTTGCTGTTGTATTTAAATAAACTTTAAATACTATTTGATTTTGCATTTCCCCTTCATCACAGAATAAAACCATTTTGCTACATTTATTAGCGGACAAATAGTTTAAGCAGTCTTTGAATATCACTGTTAGTCATTCAAAATCTTATTGGTAAACTTTCAGGACAGTGCTGGGATTCCAGACCATTATATGGTATTGATCTACCAAGGCAAAGTGGTTCTCTGAATCCAGTAACAACCCATTTTAGGCCTCAAGTAAATCATTGCTTGCTCTAGTGGTGTTCAGAATTTCTGAAGAATGATACTTTCATATTTCCATTTATGTAAATCTGTAGATGGTAATTTATTTGGTGGTTCACATTTCTAACACATCTCTTGAAAGCTGTGTTATTTTTATCTTCAGTGGGTTCATGCATATTATTGTCCATTAAGAAGTCTAGCTGCCTGAGAGCACCCACAAATCAAATAATTTGGTTTCCCAGGCTTCAGCTCTTCAGACACATATGTAGTTTTTTATGCACATGAAATTGCTCCACTTATTTTCATAGGACTATTTAAGGTGTTATCAAAGCAGGGGCCTAAGAAAGCAGTAAAGGGTTCTAGAACTACTAGCTAGAAGAAAGTTTTCCTTCAAAGTTTGAATAACACACTTTGGAGATTTTGCAGTCCATTATTTGTNAGGATTGTTAGTCTTTAAACATATTCATATATATCCCTATTTATTTAATTTTTATTATATATACTTATATATTTTTAAATTAATATATATATTCTACTTCATCTTTGCATACTCCATTGTAAATTGCTAGGTACAATAAGAAGTATTCCAGCTGTCATGGAAAAAAAATACTTATTATTTGTACGACTACCCTCTTTTCATTTACTCTCCTCATAGGTCTTTAAAAACAGAGGTAATTTTGGTACTTACATAATGCAATGGCAAGCACTATTTTTCTTTCCATGTCATCATTTCTTCATATAGCCTTGCTTTTTAAAAGCACCAAAATCAACAAAGGGAATGTTTCTCAAGTGAAAACTTCCTTTTATAAAGAGCAATTAAGGCATCTTAGACTCTTCTGTTGTCTTGAATGTTCTATTATTTATACCCATACAAAGTAAGTGCTAAATAGTTGTCAAATACTTTTCCTGATTAAAACTGATTAGTAGTAGCCTAACGCATACATTGCTCAGGAGTGAGTGATTCTGGACTGTGCAAAGCAGTGGAGAAACCTGGCTCAGATAGTAAATTGCCAAGTCTCATAATAAAGGCTGATAATAAAGGTTTATGGTATTCTGGCATCATCTGAAGAGGGTAAACTGCTTGCACTGGGAGAAAGGTTAAAAGCCTTATCATTTGAACCAAGAGATGAAGCAAGACTTGCTGAAGCTGAGAATAAAAGTGGTGAGACAAGTCAGGGTCTTTTGAGATACCTGAAAGCAATGTGTAGCATTGCAAGCTACAGTGATGCAAAATTGAATAATGTGAATAAATATGAACATTCATGAGTATATTACCAAGAATATTATCTAATTCTACCATGAAGCTGATGATGTTAAGTATTATCTAGTTTCAAGTATCAAGTTATTTATCTTAAGCAAGGTCATGGGAATCAGTTCCTCTTAAAATTCACTCCAGCAAGGCTGGAATGAATGCAAATAGAAGTACTTATTTTCAGCATACAAGTTAGAAAATATTTATAGGAGATGCAAGTAAAAAAAAAAAATTGCTGAGTTTGAAACTCCATCTAGCTGTAGAAGGTCACCATTTGTCAAGGATTCTGTCTCACTGACTGTGTTTGCATTATATTTTATTCCTCAGATAAAAGATCTTCCTAAAGTAGCAGACTAGCCTTTCAATTGCCCTTTTATACAGATTTTCAAGGGTTCTAAACTGGAGTTTATATCTGGTAAAGGACAGCATAGACATTTGGCATGGGAAGTATCCAGACACACTTAGCACTGAGGAAATACGTTGCAGCCACAAGTCCCCACGTCCTTGATCCATCAGGGTCTTGAATGATCTTTTCCTGTGTGAGGGTAACTTCCACTATCCATACAAAGCATTTTGACTGTGTCTGAGCTGTAGCCATAGCTTAGGATCTAGGAGCGTTTTCATATCTTTTTTGTCTAAGTGCTAGGCTCTAGATGTCTAGCTCCAGGGGGACTACCAAATGGAAGTTGTTTTAGTTTTTAGTTGTATTAGCTGTGTTTTTTTCTACCTGCTGGTGCTATGAAGAAAACCCCAACTTGAGCAATACCTAGATGATTCAGTTACTCCACCTAAAACTTCTTGGTTTCTTGGATGTATGAATTACGAAGGGTTCCATGCAGCATGAGCCTTGTCAACTTTCCTTGTCACCTGTGGATTAATGTCTGTCTATGTCATATGGCTCTAAAGGGTAAATAAAAGCCCAGCTTTACAAAGATATTCCCCTTTCTTGAGTTGCTGGAACCTGTTTTTCACCAGAAGGTACAGAGGAACAGTTGATTCACTGAGAAGAGCCATATCCCATAAATCTTCCTACTATTTCCCTGTCCAGAATGCCTTTCTACTTCAGGAGTGAGTTAATAAAATAAGTTTTGCTGCTGTTCCTTAGAAAAACAGCTGTTGCCTTTTTAGACCAGCTGTTGTCTCCTGAATTTGACAAATAAGTCTTTATCTCACCTTAATTTTCCCCTTAATGATGACATGGTTCCCCAAATAGCACAAACCAGAATATGCTGCTGGAACTTAACAGCAACCCCTCCTTATGTCTGCCCATCCTTACCTTGGCACTACTCTTCATCTCTGCTTACACAGATCTGGTCTGAATCAGGCAATCAACCCAGAGAAGACTGACAGTAAATTGTTCCAAAATGGAAGAGGCAATGCTAGAGGAATAGGGGTGGTGCAGCCAGAGAAAGGAGAGGTTGGGATGGCTGGTTCAGCAGCAGTGCTTATTCATCAGGCTGCCTGAACTGACTGTGACACTATGGCGCTGGTGTGCAGATATTGATACAAACTTAATTAGCTGAGATAGATCTCATATCAATCCTTATATTAACTAACATGCAAGCATGTAGACAGGATATGTACATATATTACTGAGACAAGACACAGTCATTATCAACTAGGGTTGCAGTAAGTTTTGGGGTGACTTACTGTAGTTTTGTTAGAGGAATAAAACCAAGTCTCCTTTGCCACAGTCCAATCCTAAACCGCTTCTCATTTTGTATGCCTGTGCAAGGCTTTTAAGCTAAGAGAAACAAATGTGATCTCTTCCATTTAATCAAAAACCTCTAGTAATAGTGTTTATGATACAGCACAACTTTGTGAAATAATCTCTCATTGCATTTTCCAAACAAGATTTCTGCTGAAGTATTCAGTTCTCATACAGCACTTACCTTTTTAACTGTGCATTTAATTCTTAGCTAATTGCCATCAATATTTATGCTGTTGAACTTTTATCCTGCTACATATTGTATAATTGCTACCATTAGCTCATCTCCCAAAGGTTTTCTTTCAGATTCCTATGATGCATCCATCTCCTTCTTTCACAAAGCACAGATTTTTACAATATTGTTAAAGTGTCTAGTACTCAGTTTATACTTTGGGCTATAACTGAAGTTGATTGCATCTAAAATTTCGTAACTTCACATACACTTTTTAATCTGAAAAGGAATAATGCATCAGTAGTGCTGTTGTCCACTATATTCTATTGATTTCTAAAGTCAGGGTTACAATAAATAACTCAGTATCCTGAAAGCAAAATGCATGGGGAGGTGTAAGTTTAATTTTAATTCCTTTAGTGTCAGAAATTATCTAAGTGTTTTCCAGGTACAGTCACAAAAGCCCCAAATTAAGCTACCCTACAGAAATAAATTAATTTTATTTACAGATAAATGTGTCATAGAAAGAACTGCCAGTCACCTTCTCATCCAAAGGACAAATAGGACATCCTGTAAAACCCTTGTACTGACTACTGGTTCCCCAAGGGAGCCATGGCCCTCCTGCACTGTCTCTACTGGTAAACAGGACAATGCCAAGTTCACACTAAGATAGCATCATACTGTGGTGGGATGACCCAGGCTGGATGCCAGATGCCCAACAAAGCCGCTCTGTCCTTCTCCTCCTGAATTGAATAGAGGAAAGAATTTATAACAAAAGGCTCATACTTTGAGATAAGGACAGGGAGAGCTCACTCATCCATTACAATCATGGACAAAACAGACTCAGTTTGGCAAATTAATTTAATTTATTCCCAGTCAAGTCATAATAGTAAAGCAAAGTAAAAACAAATCTTAGAAACACTTTTTCCCTTGTCCCTTCATTGGCTGACTTTTATTCCTCATTCTCTACCTCTTCCCCACAGTGGTGAAGGGGGACAGGGAAATGAGGGTTCTGGTCAGCTCACCATATGTTGTTTCTGTCTCTACTTCCTTCTTGGAGAGGATTCCTCATTCTCTTTCCCTGCTCCAGTGCACAGTCCTTCCCATGGGATATAGTTATTCACAAACTGCTCCAGTGTGGGTCCCTTCCAAGGGTTACAGTCCTTCAGAAGCAGACTGCTCCAGTGTCAATCCCCCAAAGTATCACAAGTCCTACCAGCAAACCTGCTCCAGCATGGGCTTCTGTTTCCACAGAGCCACAGGTCCTTCTAGGATCCTGCTCCAGTACAGACTTCCCATGGGGTCAAAGGCTCCTTTGGGCATTCACCTGTTCTGTAGGGTCCTCCATGGGCTGCAGGGGAACAGCTTGCGTCACCATGATCTTCATCACAGGCTGCAGGGGAATCCCTGCTTCAGTGCCTGGAGCACCTCCTCTCCCTCCTTCTTCTTTGAATCTTGCTGTCTGCAGGGCTGTTGCCTTTATATATTCTCATTCCTCTCTTCCCTGGCTGCAATTTGCTTTTTGTGCAATAAATTTTTTCCTTCTTAAATAAATATGTTATCAGAGATGCATTACTAGTGTCACTGATGGCCTCAGTCCTGGCCAGTGGCAGGTCCAACTTGAAGCCATCTGGCATTGGCTTTGTTGGATGTAGGGGAAGCTTTTAGTGGCTTTTCACTGAAGGCACCCCTATAGCCCTGCTACCAAAACCTTGCCACACAAACCCAATACACATATGATAACCCATACTGTTTAACAGTAGGTCCCATTCCTTACATATTATTTTGCCTAAATATGTGGGTACTTTTCCATTCAGTGTCCAAATAAGGTTTGGTAGAGTAGCTTGTTCTAGGGACTATTCCCAATAAAGATGAAAGTACCTGATTCTGTGGACTTTGGCATGCAAACTGCGCCATGAAACTGGTCTTAGAACCAGTAAACAGCTGTTTGGCTTATTTTCCTTTTTTTTTTTTTTGTTTTGTTCAGAATTAAGGATCCAGCCTTTGAGATCATCTGAGATCTGAGTCCTGAGAGCAAAGGAGAAAATTTGGCTTTAGACCATCTAACTAATTGTGAAAATTCTCTGTGTAAAAATATTAAGAAATACTGTGAAGAGAAGACTCAATATAATTGTTACTTGTTTGATGTGTGAAGTTTGTCAGTAAATTTTGTGCAGAAGTGGTCTGTTTCATGACACTTATCAGAATGCATTTTTTTCTGTTCTTATTATGGTACAAATGTGTGATAGTTTTGGCTGGGATAGAGTTAATTATCTTCACAGCGGGTAGTATAGGGCTATTTTGGATTTGTGCTGAACACAATGATGATAATATAGATATGTTTTTGTCATTGCTGAGCTGTGCTTAAACAGAGCCAAAGTATTTACTGCTTTTTGTACTGCCATGCTACTGAGGAAACTGGGGGTTCATGGGAAAGTGTGAGAAGATACAGCTGGGACTACTGAACCCAACTGACCAAAGAAATATTCCTTACCATATGGTGTCATGCTCAAT
>VWZD01009308.1:96227-113972 GCA_013396695.1 Sakesphorus luctuosus | reverse complement strand
GAGAAGAAAAAGGGGTCATTTGGAGGGATGGCATTTGTCTTCCCAAGAAACAGTGTGAGGGGGCTATTTCTACTATTCTGTCCAAACATATGGAGAAGATTTTTGTTGGTTAACTAATCCAGAAGAAGGATTGATGTGTTTGCCACATTTCAGGTAAGGACTACAGGAGCAGAACTCAGTGACATAAAAGATTTTCATAAGTTCGTGGTGATAATCAGTTAAACATACAATTTCAACATATCACTAGGTTTAGAACAGTCAAGCAGTGTTTTGGAATTGTGTACTGAAAATCCCAAAGAAAATAACAAACCCTAGCCTTTTATGTTAAGTACATCTGTAACCACTATGAAATATGGAGGCTGATTCTGGTGTTCACCCATCAATATACTACTTCTGTGTGCCACATGAGCAACATGCTTAAAACCGGGGTGTGGGGAGGCGGTGCATAGGTGGCTGAGTGGTGGACTATGTAAAAAAGATAAAAAAAGACAAAAAATATAACAAGTTGAAAAGTTTATTTTATCATGTTCTAGAAGAATTCACAGTGTCTAAAAAAGAGTTTATTCACAAAATTCTTCAACACACAGTAGACAAATTAAATAACCGGCAGTTAAAATTTTACAGCTGGGTCTACCACTTGGCTGATATTGTTCCCATAATGTTATCTCTGTGCTGCAAAGTTTATCCATGTTGTGGTAGATTTAAGACAATCCATGAAGTTGTATGCACTGTGTGATTTGTGTGCAAAGAATGGGACATTTGGTTCATTGATTTGGTTACAGGCTTTGTCTTAAGACCATCAAGACCAACTGACTTTAATTAAGGTAATCAAAAGTTAGTTTAAAATAAGAAACTTCTAATTATGCCCAATTTGGGCAGGAGGGGAGGTGTGGAGGAGAGAAAAAATGAAGGAGACTTGGAAGTTCATGCATTTTTTCAGAGCGCCTAATTCTCTTGCATTAGGCAGATATATTATGATGGTCTTGGCAGTACCAAAGAGAAATATAAAATAATGGAAATATGAGTGCATGTTATAAAGAAGATTACAAAATCCTATACTATGCACATAGCCACAGTCTGTTTAACACAGTGTTATCAGTGTAACACCTTGCCTTGGATTTCAGCACTCACAAATCTTTGAAAAGAGAACCAAGGAGCAGAGAGTGTTCCACAAAGGCTTTTTCTGCTCAGTAGGGAAATGGAGATATCAGTACCATCAAGTTTATTATTCAGGCATCTTGGCAACACACTCATTTTCTTTATTTGCAAGCAAGTAATTCTCTTAAACTGATTTACAGAAGAGTAGATGAGGACTGCTAACAGCTGTAGGAATCAACATAACCTCTGTGTGGTTTTCCTTGATTGCAAGAATCTCACTATAAACCAGGGTTGTATCTCTTTTGACTGATTATTCCTATATTTTACATTAAACTCATGCTGAACTACCTCTTATGGGCAAATTTAAATTCTTTTGCTACATGCTCCTTCTAGGCAGACTATGTATCAACTGAATTTTTCCCACATGGTTGAAGGATGGGTGAGTATTTTTGCTACTTTTACTCAATTGCTAATTGTTAAGTAGTCATTTCCCAATCCCAAGTTTATGCTTGTCTGTATTTGTTTTTTTCTCTCTGCTCAGTGACCCATAATAAACTCATTAATAGCCAGATGTCTTTGGGGAACACCTTTGAACACATTACAGTATACAAGAGTAATTAAGAATACATTTGGAAGCTGTTGCATGCTCAATCCTGATATTTATATCAGTTTCTAAAATCAGATAGACATTTTGCAACAGGTTTTCTCATGGCTGGCTTTGAGCACCTCAGGAGCAGGTTGTGCACCAGCACATTTCTTACATAGCAATTGAAAACTTGAAGTACTGCAGCAGGAATTTCCATTCCTGTACATCACTGAATGGTATGCTTGGCAAGATGTGAAAGTCACAAAAATGTCCAAACCCAGAGCCAAATTTGAGACCTGAATCACAAAACATTGCTGCAAAATAATTTTTCAGCTGCTTTTCTGCAGCTGTAACTATGGCAAGAAGGCCTCTGCTACATATCAAAATATTGGGATGGATATATTATCACTTTAAACAAGCTAAAAAGAGCTGTTTTAAAAATTCCAGTGACTGGAATTCTGCTGATACTCAAACCTAGAGATTTAATAGTCCTAACAACTTTTCTCCAGACTTTTATGGTGGCACTAAGGCTGCAAATGCACTTTTCATAACATAAAAAATATATGGTGCCTAGTAAGTAGTTTATATATATATCACTATTTCAGAGAAGCCTTTGCATTTTGAATTACACAGGTACATGGGCTTACGCTTAAGAAGAATCATGTGGGTATTAAACTAAAAAATCCTCTGAATAAAAGAGCTATTCAAGTAACATGCACACATGTGAAGGCCAGTTTCAAAAGCCAGAGAAACCATCTCACATGGCACTGAGTCATTGCTGAAAATCCTCACATGTAGGAGTATTATGAGCTGCCATTGCATTATTCAAGTACAGAAACATGAATAACAGGTCCCATTTGATGTCCAGGAGAGCAAAGCACATCCTCTTAGTTACAGATAAGAAAATATGCTTCAGTAAGTAACTGGTGCAATCCAGTAAGAAAAAAATATGCCAACCATGAACTGCAGAGGAAAGAAATATTAATAAATAAATATACATATTTTTTTAAAAAATGCACAATAGTGAACTATTACAAACCCAAGTCTTTTCTAGCAAACAAAAAAACCCTGCCATAGTAAGTCACAATGTGCTATTTCCTCTCTCTCATTTTAATACAAATGCAGTATTTCAGCTATAAACCCTACTCACACAATTAGCGTTATTGAACATGAAAAGAAATCTGTAGGTAATTATTGAAAGGATGATGTACATCAGCAGTGGGAAGGCAGTGTTCTCACTTTCACTCAGTGAATCATGCCGGAATGTTTGTTAGATTTCTTTAAACAGTTTTTGTTTACCATCTGTTAGTGATGAAACAGGAACAGTTATCATGCTCAAGTGAAAACAAATACAGAATTGAGCAAGAACAGAATTCTATTTGAAACGTATCTGAGAAAAATGGTGGTAATCAGGATATTAATTCATTATTTCTGGAAAGAGTCCATGCCTTAACCTGTATCAGTTTAGGGATTACTGCAAGTTTGACATGCCTGTCCATTTTAGAGATGTAAGAAACTTTGGTACCAACACGGTGAGAAAAAAGCAAGTTGTGATGTAAGAAGTTTATCAGTTAAAGAGAGTATGGTGAGGAGCAAGAGCATGGTAAGGGTCTAAGCCCCTGTCCTCACTTTGCTCCTTAGTCTAGCTGACTAGCAGAGCTGCACAGGGAGTGTGTGCAACCAGATATTTCAAAGGTCTGGTCCTCCTTCTGCCCTAAAAAGCTTATAAAAATGTGATTTAATGACTACTTATGTGGTTGCTGCCCCAAAGTCATGGTGCATAATACCTGTTAAAAGTGTAGAAGAAGACAGGAGAAAATGCCAGTTTTAAGTCTTTCCTTGTCCCTTCCTGGAGAGTGCAGTGTTAAGCTTGATGATGTAAATTTCTTCCTCCTCATTCTATTTCTTCTTGCTGAGTTGATCAAGGTATGATGGAAATACTCAGAAGGTCAGACTCAATGGACAGCAATCATTTGTGTTTCACTGGAAAGACAATACAGTATTTACTACTTCTAGGTTAATGAGCCTTTGTTTGATATAAATACACTTTTTTCTTGTGACCTGCCTCTATGGATCATAAAGAGTTTTGCTCCTTGGTGATGAAAAGAGGCAAAACCCCCAAAACCTAAACAGACCCGCTGTATTTCCATATGTTCTTTATTTAGAACTTCAGATGAATAGCCACAACAGAAGGAAAGGAGTCCTTTGCTCCCACCCATTGATGAACAAAGAGTATTCCGACACAAAAGAACTGTCTGCCTAATGGTCTCTGGATAAAATTTTGGGAGTCATAATTTTCTATAAACTTAGAATTGTTCATCCGACAGATTTGTCAAACAACAAGAAAATGTATTGTTTAGGAAAGAACTTTCAAACTCTATTACGAGTCCCATTCTCACCCATGTAGATCCCAAATTATTCAGAAGAGCATACTTTTTGGTGGAAAACGACACAAAGGTGCTTCACCTTGAGGATTTTTTGTAGTCATTGGTAGTGGTAGTCTTTTTTCCTATGGACTGAATTGGAGAAAGAAGACTCTGCTGACTCACAGAATGAAACAGCAGACACTCCTGGTCCCTAAGGCTCCTATCTAGCTAGTAAATAAATCTCAAATTGCCAGTTCTCATTACGTGATATGTCCTGAGCACAGGAATGGCAAACACATCCTAAGGGGATGAAAGGCAGCTTTGCCCGAGGACAGTTTAGCATTTATTGGAAACAGGATGAACATAGTTTCATAGGTGGGGGAAAGATCTTCTATGGAACAAAGATACTTGTCCATTGGTTACATGATATCATGATAACTACTACTGCTAAAATTATGTTTGTGTTTACCACTCTTGTAGAATTAAATCAGGGTTGTAGTTTCCAGTTGGAGATGGGGTCCTCATGCCATTAACACAGGGTTTCTATATATAACTCTAATGCATAATAAAAAAAAAATGGAAAAATTTAGTAGTTACAGTGCAAAATAATTAGGGACCTAAGAAAATCTGTGTGGGGTTTCAGAAAAACGTTTCTCACTTTAATAAGGAGCCTGGATGTTAGCTGCTGGAGTAGATGGCAGAAGGAGTAGTATTTGCAGGACACATCTCTGGAATATCTAACATAAATCATAAGATACCTTGTAAGAAATCATGTGGGTCTGTGCTGCTACGACTGAAAAACAGTTGTGCCAGAAATGTCTAAGTGCATATTAAGATTATTGCTCTTTGCCTTTTTCCTGCTTCAAAGTCAGATTTCCTGCAACATATACACAGTCAGCAAACCAGAATTTTTGAATGTATGGCATGAAAAAAGACTAAGAATTGTGCTGATGATATTCCTTAGCTTCACTGTCTGCCTGCACTAATATTGCATGCAGTGGTTCAATAAAATCCCAGTGAAACAGAGATGAGATGTGTATGTCTAGCAGAGCTGGCAAATCAGATACTTTAGCTGAACAGAAAAACACTTCAAGTTCACATTTGATTCAAGAGCCTTCTCCCATAGAACATACAGCTTTTAGTTTCCCTCTACATCGATTTCTTTTCTGCTTTGGCAAATTTGACCATATGGAGAATCCTCCAAACAAAATTATTAAGTGTACATCTGTATTTTAAATCAACCCTTTTCTCCTATGTCTGCTTTTAGACAAATATTTGGGAGAAAAAGTGCTCCATTGAGACATCTCTGACCACCCTCCATGACAGGTCAGCAGATGGTGTCTTTAACTGATGAATCTGACAACTTTTGGGGGTTAGTTGACTGAAAATGAAATATTATAAAGGGAAAATGGGCACTGTTTTCCAGCTACAGTTTCCTAGTGCCATCCAACAACAGCATAAATGAGGATTCAGTGCTGGTCAAAGAAGATTACTTCCTAACGTGTGATTTGGGGCCATTAATCTCAGCTGACCATCCTCCAGTTTCAGTCTGAAAAAACATTTTAGCTCAGCAGGTGATGCTGTCAGAGACAAATGAACAAGATTAAAATGAAGTGATGTGGACAAAACAGACTGTCTCAAAATAAATCTTCCTGTACTTGGAAGCTAGAATGATTCTTTTGTTACTGGAAATGGCTAGTGGTTTTGTGAACTTAATCTAGCAGAATTAAGTAAAGTTTTTTGTGAGAGAAAACTTTGAAAAAAATAGAACTTTCTTGAGACATAACTGGCATGTTTCTTGTAGAATTCACCTGAATCTTTCATGCTTTGCCTTATTTCAGGAACTCTTGTTTATATGGATTATAAAATGCATTACATCAAAAACTAAGAATGTTATTACTGCCTATGAAATTTCCATACTTAATAGGGTCACACAGAAGTCAGATGGCAAAAAGCAGTACGTTTATTTGTCCAGAAAAGTCCAACTGTGTAAGCATGAGAAACGGTGGAGGAGAGGAGTGCCTGTGAATGGCACATGTGCACTGAATGATGATATTGAAGATAGTGGGAATGACTTCTGAGACATTGAGAGCAGTAGCATAATTGAAACAGCAAGAACTCACTTTTTAAGCTGGCTCTGGGAACCCACCTGAAAAGAAAAGGTAACTTAAGCAGACAAGGAAGAATACAAGAAATGGTCCAGTAGATCCAGAGGAGAATGCGAGAGCAAACACTTTGTAGGGTGGGGAGACAACATTTTCCTTTATGGATGTTTTAGGAGTAAGAAAGGTAACATTTTAAAACCTTATGTTAAAAAAAAGAGAAGGAATGAACAGGATCAAAAACCAGATCCAAATAACTCTTTTCATGTATAGACAGCTGTAATGTCTCTGAGGAGTGAGGCAAAGTATGGAAAATTTACACAGAAAAAGAGAGTGCAAATGGAGAGTGGGTTTGGAGGTACTCTGATGTCTCACTCACTTGCCACATACCCTGCAATTGACAAGCAGCTAATGCACATCATAATGTGGGGGCACATTCATCTCCACTTTTCAGATGCATGAACCACTTTGTTTCATGGGTGGTAGAACTTCATGTCTCAGAACTTCCAGAGTATCTTCATTTATGTGTGTCATGGTGGCTGGGCATGTTTGCTCTGGTGTGGTGTGCTAATCCCTATGGAGGCTCATGCTTTGGAAAGACATGGGCTGATGACTTATGAGCCTGATGCTAATGGCAATAGTCATTTAGACTTGGGGTTCTTGGGTATTCTTGGAGAGAGGACATGTGAAGGACTAGAGCACAGTGGCAGCCATTTCATCTAAGGGGAATAAGATGATAGGGAACCTAATAGCTGCAGAAAAAACAGTGGTGTAGAGCAGAAGAACAGGAAAAAAATATAGACACCTACAGAGACACCTGGAGAGAAGAAAATTTAAGACAATTCTGATGTCTACATAATTTTTTCTTTGAATTTTAGGAGAGGCATTATCCCGTAGTACCATTTTTCATCATTTTACATAAATGATTGCTGGGGAGATTTGTGCCCTGGTGGAAGGCAGGAGAAACTGCCGCTATTCCTACACCCGATCTCTATATTACACAAAATTGGCAGAATTATATGAATCGGTGACCATACTGAGCTCCCAAACATATGCAGTCAATAAAAATGTTGAAGTAGTTGATGAAGAGAAACTCAGATATAAAGCACAAGAAAAGCAAAAGACTGTGTTTCACTCCTTTTATTTAATGCTCTAGATGTGCAGTGCACAGGGATTATGTGGACCAACAGTCCTTTATGTTTCAAATAGTGGTCAAAAAGCCATAAGATTTGGGGAAAGTTCATCTCTCACTTCAGGTTTTCTTGTCTGCTTTTCCTTTCATTTATCTGTTATTTCCAGCAGTCACTGTGACATGGTTTATTTATTTTTAAAATTGTTTTTCCCCGCACATTTCACTGAAAAAGGGATGTGTTTCTCTAGCCAACATAGAAGTTATTTTTGGAAGCCTTAGTTTTGGGACATATCCCTGTCCAGCTCAACTTTGTTCTTTATAACACTGAAATACTGTACCTTGTGTACCTGTTGCTGTGTCTGGTCCATGACATTCTCACTTGCACCTCAGAATTCAGCATTTCCTTTCTAATTAGATAGGGAGCAACTACCTTCAGATACGTGAACTGCATAAACTCTAATCTAGCCTGTTATTCTTGAGTAATAGAAGTGGTATTTTTCGACTGGCAGAAAGTTACTTGCTGGCAGGGGTCCAGACAGTGATTCTTCCAGAAATGAACCCAGGACGGGAAGAGGTGGGACTGAGGGGCAAGGAAAGATTTGTAGAGAAGCTAAAGAAAAGAACAGTGTACTCTGAAAAATTCTGTGCAAATGTAGATGTCTGTCCATATTGGCAGATGTCTTTCAGCATTGGTTTGAGCCCTTTTCCAGAAAGTAGCTGTTCCATAATCTAATTTTCTGAGCGTGGGAGAATTATGCTTGTTCTTGTGATAAAATACTCCCCTTACAAATAGGTAGTTAAGTTGTTACATGTTTACAGAACAAAACCCCATGATGTTCTGTGTTTGGGAATTCTTGAAGGGAGATCTTGGTTTAATTTGAAATATTACTGAGATTTTCTGAAGTACTTTTTCTTCTCTGGGGTGTGGATAGAGGAAAGAAGTGTGACAGCTAAACCAAAAGCTGCTTCAAGAATTGCAGGACTGTGAAGAATGAAAGATTTCAGCTTGATGCATGGAGAATCATGAAAAAAACCCTGCAAAAATGTCAGAATTCCCAAATCATCTAAATGCATTCTGGCCAGCAGTTCTAGAGGAGATTAGTCCCACCCATTTGCTGGTTGCATGTGGTGTTAGACGTCCGGGATACTCCCTTCTCTCTATTTATTAAAAGATTTAGTACAGAATATCCGGTTTCTAACCAAGCTGGTAGAGACAAATCCTCAGATACTTCTTATACTTGGCACCTATATGCAGCCTAAAGATGACTGCCGCAGTACCTGGTGGTCCAGATTCTGTGCTGAATTTTAGATTTAGAGATTCACCTGATTTGCACTGCTTCAAAGGAACACCAAACCAGGATTCAAGATATTCTCTAATATCACATAAAATATTCACCTTGCAAACTAATAGTTTTTTATTATTTTCACTACCCATCTGAACAGGATATTTTTACACTTACAGTTTATATAAGTAGACACACCAATATTAATAACTTTGAGCATGTCAAGCAAACTTTGCTTGTTATTGGGGAAACAGGATGCTAATCTCAAAATCAACATAGATATTTCCTTGTAAACTACCAAATAGGCAATAAGGCTCAACAGAGCACACAGTTATCATAGAGTAATCATAGCTGTGAAGATTTATATGGCATAATAGGATTTAATGGCATAAGTACATGGGTGATATGAAATCAACTCAATAAAAATCATGGATAATATGCTTAGTCCCAAAAATATCTTTATTTCTGTTGAGTCACAATCAAATTATATGTACAGGAGACAACACCAAGTTTTGAAAGTTATAGTTTTCTTCTCTATATGTATGTGTTTAAATATTCTAAACTTTTTTGGTCAGACTCATGCACTACCAGACTACAATACCTTTTCTGGTAAGTCTGGTATTAGTCCTCAGCAGAAGAAAATGTTTTGGAAAGCAATGTCAATCCTGTCCCTGTCCGAGGATTGGAACCCACATTGTCGCTAGAAGTCCTTCTCTGTCTGGAATGAAAATCCTGTGCAGAGTATGAGACCTGCATTAATAAAAGTTATTCCTTCTTGGCAGAAAAACAGAGAGAAGGAGAGTGACTGTAACATTGCCTCTATTCTGATGATGTGAATTTTCTGCGGAGTTCCAGGGGTTCAGTTCTGTCATATGAAAATACATCATACAGCATCTTTTACTGGATTTGGTGAATTGAACTCTTTTGATTGTTTTCTGACTTGAAATAAATTCTTTGGTGTTCTTTAACAGAGTCTTAAGAGAATCCACAATAGTCCAAGTGTATTGAAATACTTTTGTGTCAAAGCATCAACTATGTGAAATTTAAGTGTGTGGTAAAATATGCTAAGGGAAAGAGCTTTGTGCTTCCAGCTGTTAAAAAAACACCAGCACATAGGGAAGGCATAAATCACTTCAATAACTGAAAGTTCTTCCCAGGTATCCTATGAAAATACTCTATGTAAAACAATTAAAATGCCTGAAAAGTCTAAGGAGCCATGTTCCAAGAACAGAGAAACTTAGAGAAAAAAAATAAAATAAAATTTAGTTTATCTATTATTTGGAGTTGGATTGAAGCGTAAATAGTTTAGGTGTAATTATTATGAAGAAATATTTTGATAACAGGCTACTACCTGCTGCCAGCTGCCTGGATCTGGGAGTCCTTCCATCGTGTCCACAGACAATGAAGTTGTCAGTTGGTTCTGCCTCATTGAAGACAGATAGGGAGTGAATCTCTTCCCTGAGAAGAAAGGAGATGGCAGCACAAACAGTGCAGATGAAATGCCACTGTAAATCTAAGAGTGACTTCTTGCCAAATGGGTTCCTTCCACCAGACTGACGAAGAGAATAAAACTCCTGGTGCTTCATCATGTGTGATCACAGTTGGAGGTTAACCTTGGGCTGAACATGGAGATTCTGCTACCTTGCACATCGATGCCAATGTATGTAAATGGCAATTAATCATGTTATGAACTACTTTATAATGTCAAGATTTAATATATATTAAACAGTATCTGAAAGCCATCTAATGAAGTGGTATTTGTCAAGTCTGCAGCTTAACACAAAAATCTTTCACTGTTCAAGGTTTGGTAAACTGTTCAAAACCCTGAATCATCCTGCCTGATACCTTATCAGTTATACTGAGGAGGAGACTGAGAGAGCTGCATGAGGATTGGGGCAGCCATGTGGTGATTGAACACCACGGATTCAGTGACTGTGGCTTTAGAAAGTAAACTAACAATTTAATTTAGTTTTTTCATAGTTCATAACCCACAGTCAGCTTAGAGATAATTTGGTTTCCTTGGCACTGGATCAGAAATCATAGGATCAGAGAGGCATAGAACGGCTTCAGTTGGAAGAGACCTTAGGTTTATCTAGTTCTATCTCCCTCACTGTGGGCAGGGGTGCCACCCACTAGATCAGGTTTCTCAAAGCCTCATCCAGTTCCTCTGTCCATAAGGATGATTTCCCAGGGGATCACATCTACTAATTCTTTAAAAGCTGGAATTTTGCTCTTCTAAAGTTCAGGGTCCTGTGTGTAGAAAGAAAGACATTGTGTTTTCTTTGCCTGTTCTGCTGAATACTTGTTTATGTAGAGTGTGTCACAGAAGATTTATACTTCTGCAACCCATCCTGGAGTTTTAGGTGGCAGGTAATGAACTACTGGTCAAACTAAGGCTTCAATAAGAAACACGCATCTGGTCTGTTCAACTGCGGTAAACAAAGAGATGATAAATTCTTCAGATCATGTGTTAATCTGAGTTCAGATGTATATGATTTCATGGCATAGCAGCATAATCCTTGGATTTCTTCCTCTGAGAATGCTCAGACACATCTGGCATTTCTTACCTTCCTGGTAGCAATAAAAAACACCAAATGTGAAGAGAAAGAGCGTGACTGCAAAGGCACTTCTATGAGATGGAATCAACCATCTGTAGTTATCGGAAGGAACCAACACTGGCATTCTACGTAAACAAGGGAAGACCTTCAACTGCCAATTAACAAGGACTGTTGCCCATTGTTGATCTTACAGGTTACAACTTGTGTAGCTAGCAGTACATTTGCTTTACATTTTTTGTGAATGCCAAAAAAAAAAGAAAAAAATATGATATTAGGTAGACCAGAAAAAAAAAATAAAACCCAAACCAAACCAAACCATCCTCGTCACTTAATTCTTTATGTTTTTGTCTTAATCATCAGTTTGCTTCACTAGAAAATGATTTATTCTTCTTGCCCAGAAGGCCAATATTTTTGATTATCACCTAGAATACTTCAAATTTCCATGGATGTTGTATTAAGAAATGTCTACAGATCTGTCTTCAATTTTCTTCTCCAAAGTAATTGCTTATTGCTTTCTGTAGTACTACAATATTAGTTATTCAAAATATTTAAAATTGAAGGGCTCTGTTAAATGGTTTATCTACCAAGTGCTCATAAAATAATTACATTTTTTCATGTAAGTTTCTATTGTTATCTAAAAATTTCTATTTCAGTTTACATTTGAAGGTGTGAAGTACATAATCTAACATGAATTTTCAGTAAAAGCTCTGATTTTTCAAATGAAGTATATATTGTGGTTTCTTAGTTCCAAAAAAAAATCATGTGCTAAACATGTCGCCCAGTAACTATTCATTTTTTGCTTCCAATATGCATTTTCTTTCTGCATGAAATATGCATCTTTGATTAATTCTCTGCAGTTATTTGGTAACTTTTAAAATACAGTTTTTATACCTCATTGTAAATCTCCTATATGGTAAAAACTGAATTAAGCTGTATGCATATATCCACAACAGGTTTTTTTTTCCTTGAAATATGAGTTCCATGTAAAAGTTAAACTAAAGCAACAGTGGTTTGGGTCCAGCTATTTTTGGTTTTGGTTTGTTTGTGTTATATTGTATAATACATTCCTTTTTAGTTAACTATGCAGTTATTGACTTCTTTTAGAGAAGCATTCAATTTACCTGAATAATGAAAAATATTAAATAAGAACTATTTGCTTCAGGGAAGTGTCTTTAATGACAAACTCGCTATCAACTGGCCATAGATCCCTAATTAATGGAGATACAGTAAATAACATTAGAAGAATCTAAGGAGCTGTTTACCTGACCAGCTGCTAACTTCAGACTTGTTTGCCTAAAACAAAACAAGGAGCCTGTATTTATGTAAAAAAATCCCTTCTCATGTGCCTGCATCAGAATAACATGAATCTCTTAGGTTTACTGACTACCAGATCAAATCAGTCATCTAAACATAAACTCTAGTCCATACAAGATGGCCCAAGATGTTCAAGATAGCTACACAAACCTGTGAATATGACATAGGTCCTACCAGAAACTTGTACCTTTCTAGAATGGCAGATTGAAGCCATGGAGAATATCCTAAATAATCTGCAAAGATGCTTGTATTTAGACAATTAAATCAAGTCTATCTCCAAGCCTAGCTTAGGCACACTACTCATATGGAAATGTCTAAAGGTTGATGTCTTATTCTTGAACTGATTCCCAAACTAAGTGTCTTCCATTATGACCTTATGCTACTATGAGAGGAGAAACTTTGATATTCTTCCTCCTCTCTGAGTCTTGTTTTAAAATAGGCTGACTGAAGAAAAATCGTGGGGCAACTTAAATCTTTATTTGATCACGTTACTTGCTGTAAACCAGACTAAAAAACTGAAATGGAAAAGGTGAACTGGTTTGAAAGAGATAAGTAAGTAATCACTGAAAGCATGTTGGGTATGAAAATTCAATGTAAGATGCTTTGGTGGTTCACCACAATTTTACTTCAAGAATAATGAACTCTGGGAACTAGCTCAAACAACTGGATTATATTTGTGCTTCTGTTGGCTCCATTTCTACAAAGCATAAGGTCAAGCATTCAGGGAAAAAAAACCCCCTATTTAATTTAATATAAAGCATTAGGCATTTGTTACACATTCATTATGCTCTAGTGAATGTGTTTGTGCTTTTTCAAAATTTTGTTTACATTTGAGGGAGCAGATATTGTAGGGATTGGTGCAAAATGTAATATAGAATCTAAAACCAAAATGGATCTAATAGATTGTTAAGCATTGTTACACATCAGATCAGTGATTATTGGGTCAGAACCACCTTGTGGGAGGTGTGTGTGTGAGTGTGGAGGGGGCAGGGGTGGATCGAACCTTGTAGAGGTGGGGTGGCATCATATCCCTCATGGCAGCTCCTGGAGCCCACACGGGGGAAGCCCCAGAGCAGGCATCAGTCACAAACAGACCAGGAAAACTAGAACATCCCACAGCTCCTGGAGCCCCAACCCAGGCCCAGATTGGCAAGGACAGTGAGAACATGGCCCCTCACCCTCTCCTGGGACCCCAGAGCAGCTGGTGGGTCAGAGGCTCTGCCTGGGGGCTTTGGCCACAGAGACTAGAGCAGATAAAACCAGAGGCATATGTTTGGCATGTGTCGTGGTCCTGCCACCTGGATGTGTGAGAGCTGGTCTTCCACAGAATTTTGTTGGTAACTATCTCTCCCTCTTTCTTCTCTCTTTTTTGCTCCCTCTATTTCTTCTCCTTTACTCTTTTCTTGATACATTGAGTGGCTTGGAGCTGGAAGGCTTGGATTTGGAACACAAAGCTGTAGTAATACCACACCTATCAGGCTGGAATGGGAGAAATCCACACACAACCTGAAGCCTACATCTAGGACTAGGTTACCTCCCACAGTAAAGTTTCTCATTTAAGGTTTATTCATATAAACTCTATTCTTAACTTCCTTTTGCCTGGCAAGAAGTATCCTTTGTACATAGCCTTGCACCATGCGTATGTGCTATGGAAAAGATAAGAAGGAATATGCAGAGGGAGATAGAGGTGTGTGGAAATTCTACCTATGAAGAAATACAATTTTCTTAGATTATGAAGAGTATGTATGTATGAAATCTTGTGCCAGCACATTTAATTGCCCAAAGGTATCATCCATTTGTCTGATTTGCCAATGTTGCCTCTTAATAACAAGGTTTTATCTTAAATGCTAATATTGGTCCACATGTTACAGTAAAAAAACCCAAACAAACCATAAAGACAAGAAGTACCACCATTTAAATGAACAATACTTCTCCCTAACTAAAACATCACAGTAGTAAATATGGAATTAAATGCATCTTTAGCTGTTACAAGAAACATCTTGCAGTGTATTTTTCTGAAAAATATTCATATTGATAACTGCCATTTCTATACAAAGAACTTTTTCACAGCTTAGATTAGTTCCTCTTTTTAGCTTGTGTTTCCAAAGTCACACTTCAGATATAATAGCAGTGACATGCCAGGTCCCAGAAGAGGAATTCTGCAGAAAAAAATGATTTATGAAAATTAAATTTTCTCTGGAAACCTTTTTCACTTTTAAAAAGAGAGTCAAAAGAGCTATTTTTCTCCTTGAGTACCTGGCCATGTGGCTTACATCATAGCAACCTTCCCAAAAATATGCAGAACATGAATTCCAGATTGTAGGTTAATGCTTGGACTGAGTGATCTTAGAAATCTTTTCCAGTCTCAAGGATTCTATGGTTCTATATGGTCTTCTCTGTAGCAAACCATTTTTTTTCTTTTTGGATCAAGTGTGTTTTATTTTCCTCTTGCATAAAAAAGATTGTTAGCTTTTAAGCTCTCTTCTGCAAACACTGTTAGAGAAATATCACTCACTTTTATTTAATTCTTAGAATTTTAATAAGACATACAGAGCATTAATATTTAAACTCACAAAATTATTTTTTCCATGGTAGTATTTGTTCAGTTTTATGACTTACTGAAGTGCAATACATTCATATTTCAGGGCTTTAAGAAGAATTAGGAACTCTTGTCTGACACCGTAAAGAAAATTCATTCAAACTCATATTCAATAGAAAGAAAACAGAGACCACAGCTTAGCCGAGAGGAAAGTGTGAAGGCAGACTTGGAAGTTACTCTAAAATTATTATTTGGTAGCTCTGGCTTTGGACATTCAAATTGCTGTTCCATTGACTTAAGTTATTGCCATTAAAAAGAGACTAAATAGTTTCTATATGCATGTATAGGTTTTTTTATCCCTTTAGGTAATCAGTATTGCATTGCTTAAAGGCATATTCATTTCATTACAGGTATGTGATGATTTTACATTCCCAAAAGCCATATTGTGATATCTATTCTCAAAATTACTTCAGTGAAACCACTGAAACTAAATCCTATCAATATAGGCAGAGATTTCAGAAACAAAAGAGGGAAAATGTTTTCTTTTCTGATGTTTCTGACTGCACAGATTTGTAGTTCAGGATGGATAAATTATGTGACCCTGTAGCTTTTCTTTCTTCTAGTACCAGGCATGGAGGAAAGCATCTTAGGTGCCACCACCAAAGCTAAGTAAGTCCAAAAATAATTGTTTGCTACACACTATCTCTTCAGAGGTTTTTAAATGATTAAATAAAATTCTTCTAGATGTACTCAGTCAGGTAGTCTGCAGCAATACACTTGTTCCTATTAGAAATAAATGTTCTATTAATTAGATTAGAAAGAGAGTCAATTCCTTTGTAGCTATTACTGTCATTACTACAGGTCTATGGCAGAAAAAAATAGAAGCAGACTTGTGTCAGTGTCCATCAAAATTACTAATCTCTATCACCATGAACAAACTATGTTATGATGTCATGTTAATATATCATGCATGATTGAGGAAATGGTCTTAACAGCTAATTTACATTAATACACCAGCTACCAAGAAATTCCAAGAGCTCGACAGAATACCTTGGCACTCTTGCAGCAAAACTGCGGAAATATATGTAGTGTTTACTGTGAAATTCCTGTCACTGCAACCACAAGTGTTCACTTATTAAATGCTAAAAAACCCCACAAATGTTCAGGTTTTGTCAGAAAACTGAAAAACATCTTTGGGAGTTTTTTACAGAAATGTTCTTTCATTTTCAACAGAGCTTTGTTATTAATAATTCAGTCCTTGTGATAACTAAGCTAAATAACATGGGTTAATCCAGTACCCTTTGAGGTCAGAGTGCTGATATTCCCACTGAAGTAAGGAAGCACTTGCTAGCAAGTGACTTGACTTCTTTTCTTTGTGAGTATGCCATTATCCCTAAAGTTGCTCTGCTCATACATTCACCTTTATAGCTGTGGGCCCAACTGTAATTCACTTGAGATATTCAAGGCCCAGTGCAGATTAATTTGAAATACTTTCCATTTCTTCATTCTATCATTTGCATAAATTTTCCAAGTGTCTTTTTTCCTAGTAGTTCCTATGGGCTACTGCAGCACTTGGCATCAAGTATGATATTAAAGGAAATTTGTTACAGATTTCTTCATGACTTATGATTTCACAAAGTGCACATTCCTTCATTTCACCCTCATTTCTCTCTATTTGTTTCTCATATTCTAGATTACATTTCATTCTTGCAATATTCCCCTTGTCCCACTTTTTAAAAAAATCTTTGAATCCAGTCTAGAGGATGAGAGATATCAGCCATTTTGTTATAAGCTAAAATTAAAAAACAACAACAAAAAAGCAATACCTAAATAACCATGATAAAAATGGGAATGTTAAAGAGTCTTCATTCATCTCAAAGCTAAAATGCATGTCTGATTATCTTTTCAGGTACAACAGAGAACAGTAAGATAAAATATTCATGTTCATCCTGCTTAATAATTTCTTTCATTCCAATACATATAAGCAAAGGACTGGATAAGCCTGAAAATAAAGCCTGACTTCTGAAAAGTTGCTCCGTGGCTTAAAATTTCACATGCACATAATGAAAATGAATTTAAACCACTAGAGAATTTCAGAGTGACAAAAGACTGAATGCCAAAAAGAAATGAATGAATCTGTTTATAACAAAGAGAAAAGTTTGAATCAATGTAAGAGGAATCAGTGGATTATGTGAGTTACTTCTGAGATGGATGCAATTCATCAGTGAGAGAGAGAGCATCAGGGAATGTAATGAGGAAAATAGAAAACTGGAAAATTAGCCAATCATCACACAAACATTTAAAGTTAGTCATCACCATAAACTCAGCAAAATCATGTATGGGATTAATAGAATGTATGAACAGAAAAGCTAACAAGCCTATGTGACATAAAAGTCAAAGATTTCCTGATTTTTGTCTTCNNNNAAAGATTTCCTGATTTTTGTCTTCTCTGTTTCTTCTCTACAACTGAATTGCAAATTCTCAAAAAATGATTCATCCAGAATATATCATATTTGAAAGATATGTCTGGATTGCTTTTGTGCCGCGTGCATAGCAAATTTAACTGCATCCAGAATGCAAAGTGAAATATTGAAATCCAGAAGTGAACAAAGTAGCCAAGTAATTTTTAGCCGGGAGAAAAAGGTAAGCCTTTGAAAGAAACAGATGAGTGTCCACTGCTTCTTCTATACTGTAAGTTTTGAGTGAACAGTAGTACATATTTTTTAGCATGTCTCTCTCTTACTTGGCACATTTTTTGTTTTCTAAA